>JAHWFP010105091.1:0-12622 GCA_023313725.1 Lithobius niger | reverse complement strand
TTCCCACATAAAACTCACGGCACCCTCTATAAACTTAGACGGATCTCCCACCCTTCCGATGAGGGGGGGGGGGGTCTTAGTCACAAATTCTCTTCCCAACCATATAAATGTTTGGTTACAGGTATCACAGACAATGACAGGAAGTTCAGTTCCGTATGTAGTTAAGTTTTATTCTGCACTTCATAGAGCTGGTATAGAGCAGTGACACGACGTAGTATTATTGTATATAACTCTATGCTGGAGGCTTAATGGGTTAGCTGCAAGGTGCACTGCAGAGAGAAATAGAAGGGCGTCATACTGAAGCCGATGCTGTGAAGAGTGATTTCTTAGACCTAAAAAGCGCGATTTTTGTTGCTGGAGAAAACAACGTTATTTTAAGCCTAAGAAATCCGCTCTTCCGTTGTTTTTCCCTCCGTTTTTATGTAGTGCACCTTGTAGTTATGCCCTCCAAAACCCATACTGGTGCCTATATGGCGGCAAATGTCAGTGCTCTGTAGCTTTAAAAAAAAATGGTGTTTAAAGTTTACTCCTTCGTACACTTGTTTGTAGCGATCTGTTGACCACACTTCATTCCTAATACCAGACTGGGCGCGTGACTCGTCGAGAATGTCCAGTCGTTTTTCGAGGGCCCTAATCACCACACCAGACCCCATTTAAGTTGGCTGGACCCCATTCCAGTCACGTTTGTAATGTTGTTAACGGGAAGTACTTCTTGGCTACTATACCTGACGAAAAAAATCGAGAATAAAAAAACGGGAAGGACAGTTGGGGAGGGGATGAGGAGGAGGGGGACATCGCAGTGCCTCTGTTTTATGTACCAGAAAACAGCAATCAAGTCAAACGGTGTTTTTGTTGTCGGATAAGGTAGATCGGCCAGGCAATAAAGCTAGCAGCTAAATCCCGAAAGAAAAAAAAATATGTGTAATTGTACGTGTTGGGAATGAGATCGGTTCTAAGAGACTGTCCACAAGGCTGGAACGCGCATTTTGAGCCGCTCCGGTTAACCATACCCTCGACCAAGACGGGTTGGATAGAGTTGACACTTTTTAACAGGGTTCAGACAAAACATGGAACACCTGGATATCTCAGGGAAATTGAAAATAGAACCAAAAGTGCAGGGAAATTTCAGGGAAAACAATATTTTTTTTGGAAAATCAGGGAAAAAACAGGGAAATTTGAAAAAAATGTCTTTGTGTCTGATCTGAAGTTTCATTGAATTAGCAGATCAGAAACAAAATCCTAGGCTAGTAGAAAATATTTTAATTTGTGCTTTAATACGTTCAAGTATTTTAAATATTACTTCAATAAACCAAATCTTAGGCTGGTACCAATATCTGTGATGGTTTTCTGGGACGTTGGATTATTTTCGCACAAATATTAATGAAAACATTAGCTGCCTGTTTCCCTAAGTAAATATCTTGTAAACACCTGGAAATTTCCATCGAATGCACCTGGAAAACCTGGAAATATCAGGGAAATTGAGAATTAAAAAATTGTCTGAACCCTGTTTAACTGTGGCGATTATTGGTTCGTACGACTGCTCCTCAACATCGACGCCACAGCTAAGGGTCAAGTAGGCAACGTAAAGTGGGTCAAGCTACAAGTTGGGGCAATTCCAAATTTAAAACCTAGCTGATGGAATAAGGCGCAAAGTCGTGGTTCACTTCTAATGATGCTTTAATTATAAGTTTGAGTGATAAGCTCTGACTCGCCTGATTTATTGGGGGGACTCTAGCCTTGGCTTAGGCCTTTTAATGGAATGCCATAAATGTTAGGCCTACTCGGGGCACAGCCACCTACAGTAAAGGCCGGATCAGCTTTGCTTTCCACAATGCTCCGCTAGAAGGCACAACAAATACTGACGCGACAAGTTTGCCAAGTGGCGTCATCGGTTGGCAGAATTTGGAACCCTCGTCGGTTATGTTGAAATTTCTCCGCTTGGTGTAGAGATGGCAGCACCTAGCAAACTTGCGCTTCCTTCTATGTCAATGGTTGATTTTACGCGCCTGATTTGTCTTGATCTGATCCGGCCTTTACTTTAGGTGGTTGTGCTCGGGGTCAGTCAAAATGATCGCGAATTTTGGACAATTATTTAGTTGGAAAAGTTAATCTAGCTATATCGGGGTTGCAGTGAAACACTGACAACAGGGTTGGACTGGGTGGAATTCAAGTTAGAGGAATTGGAGCCAAAAAGGGAAATATTTCTAATTATGATAGCCGAAGTTATCTTTGGATGTGGGTTGTTGGAAGATTCGTGGCGGATGAATTCTCGATTAACACCTAATTGTTGGGAGCACCAAGCAGAAAACCAAGTGAGCACGAACCATTACAAATGGCCTCGTCGTGGGGCATATAACCCAGTTTGGGTTCGTGCTCCCTAAAAAACGCAAAGCAGTGTTTAGTTTAACAACAACGTTCAACTAAGGCAGGCCACTTTCGTCGCTCCACATTAGCGCGACTTAAAATGAGCTACACAGTTTTAAATGGATGTCCTCCCGCGCGTCTTTTTAGTCACGTCCACAAAAAAAGATGTTTCCAGACCTATTTTCCAGGCGACGCGACTGTGAGCAATTGAATTGCTCCCCGGCCCAATCCACGGACTGCGTAGTCGCTCGTTTCTAAATTTTTTTCCGTACGTTTTATATTTTAGCTAGAAACCAAAACCGTATTGGTCAGTAACAAGGTCTAGATGAGTGATGGGTGCTACACATAGCGTGCTCAAACTCCCGAAAGGACAGGGGCAACTTTTAGTAAAAGGGCAGTGTAAGTTTTAGTGGACGTTTTTATTTGGGTACCTTTCATTTTTTGGCTTTGTTTTTACCCGTTTCTTCCCTTTCTTGGCCTTTTTTCCCCTTGGCTCTATTTAGACCTTTAAGCCCTTTCTTAAGCACCGCCGCTCCAGCAAATGTAGGCACAAAAAGGGCATTTTTAGAAAGGTCTAACACAATGCCTCCTGCCCCACCCCTCCTTCCCCTCATCCGCCCCGTGAATGACGCTGTTTGAAAGCGATCTATTACTTTTTGCTGTTCAGGCACGGAGGCGCCTATAATTCATGTAATTGCCTGAATACGACAATAATAAGAAAATCCAGTTGTGGAATGAAGTTGGCGATATAGCGACCAAAGTATCTCTTGCATACAGTAGGGATAGACAGATATTAAAATCTGTATCGGTTTACAGATATTATCGGCTATTTTTTGTGTATCGGTAAGGGATCTGTATCGGTATTTATTTAACGGTATTTTAGCCGATACGACTAACATCCGTGCGCGAGGGCTACTCAGCCAAGCTTGAGAGAAACCTTTCCTGCATAGCATAGCTTGTATACCATGAAGTCATCTGCACAGCCGCGTAGTGAATTCAACGCGCGCGCATTGTCAGATTCAGGGTGACTTCTTGTGATTAGGCCTATCTGCAGTGTCTTATCGTCGACGGTACACCTGCGGATCTGACACCACTGATAAAAAAAAAACTGAAATTTACGTTTTCTTGCATACAATTTAAGAATGATGAAATACGAGTTTTACTTTCTGACCCACCGACTTTTTAAAAAATCGGTATCGGTGTCTGTGTCGGCTCGGCTGGGGCGGAAAAAATCGGTATCGGACCGGATCGGTATTTTTCTGTATCGGTCGATCCCTAGCATACAGGAACGATAAAGTTAGGCTATTTTAGGTAAACAAAACACTCAACTCCTTCGATGTACATCTTGAAATAAATATAAATACAAAGTAAATACAAAAGAGAATGTCTGCCATGAAAAAAACCTAATTGGCGGACCACTGATTTTAGTCGCAACCGCACACGCACAATCGGGAAAAAAAAGCCGATGCCTAATGGTTTTATATCTTAACCCTAAAAATATAACCCATTGTCCCCCGTTCACTCAACGTGTGCCTTCCATATTCTCAATTTGAGTTTTGTAGCGCCACCACCAGTTGTCGCTTTTTAATAGTTGTCTTGTTCATTTGTTAGAAGGAGGCCAATAATTTTGGCGTGTTGCTAACATTCCGTGGCTTTCGTGTTTCCTGCGCAGGCAATTAAAAGTCAACCGCCGCTCGTGTCTCGAGGGCCTAGCTTCGCGCCCAATGAATATGTGGTTGAAACCACGGCCGCACCAAGCATTATTGAAAATTGCCGGAAAAGTGGATCGAACCAAACCAAATGCCCTCATCCTGGTTTCTGGATGTTAGGGAAAGTCGTAAGGCTTCACCTTGAAAATGGAATGAATCGGTTTTTACAGAGGAAGACGTCAGGTTGCGTATATGAAAACCAACCATTTCTCGCTTGCGAGAAAGCTGTTTGGCCTAACTTTAAGCAACACTTCACTGGATGGCGCCACTTGTAATAATAGGCCTATAGTTAAATAAGATAATTTTGTTACCCGAAAAAAAGACAAGGGGAAAACAGGAAGGGATCTGTGTGATCAACTAATACCTGACCCAAATTACACCACCATAAACACAATCCCAGTTTTTGAGCCCCGACCGTTTGACCTGCTGTGGGACTTAGCCATTTTTTTCAAAAAACAACAATAAACAAACATGATGTGGCAACATGGGCGCTAAAAACACTTTAGAAACGAAGAGAGGTCAGTCTTTTTGAGCCCTTGTATAAATTTCTACAGACTGGTCGATGTCGAGGCCACCAGCTCAGAGGGAAGACTTTTTCACGGGTATACCACTTTAGCAAAGAAATTTTTAGTGCAGTCCTTTTTAGCTACTGCAACAGTGAGTTTCATGGGGTGACCCCTAGTATACTCGTTCCCACGTATTTTGAAAAATAGCTTGGGTTCGATCTCGACGAGTCCTCGTATAATAGGGAAAGTGAGAGTTAGGCCCGCATAAAGACGTCTTAATTAAAGCGCTTAGGTTAGTTAAGCGCTGCTTGTAAGACAGATTATTGGCGGAGCGGAGCGAGCGTAGCGCGGCCTATAACGAACATCGAATTGCAAAATGTTGGTTGGTTGACTTTTGTAGTCTGGGTGGAGCCCAAACCAAAGTGCGGATTGGTATGAAATTTGCCACATTGCTAGATAGCCCCCAAAGTATTGCTGATCTCGAATTTGGTGTAAATTAATCAATTATAATCCACGAAATTACAATTTTTCGAATTTATCGATCTAACACTCGCCATTGTAAATTTGGAATCCTGAATAGTTAAGGAATTCCGATGAAGCCTACATCGTGCTGCTGGTAATCCAGTGAACTTAAAAAAAAAACGCCAAAATAAATCGTCGTAGCTTCCATACAGCTAACAATATTTTTTGACATAACTCAACGAAATAATAACATTTGATTATAGCACGTTAACCACTAGAGAAAGGCAAGCAAATGGAAAAAAAAAAAACCAGAAGGATTCGTTAACGACTCACATGCGTTCCATGTGAAAAAGAATGCGTGGAGGAATTCAGCCAACAT
Source organism: Lithobius niger (assembly GCA_023313725.1). NCBI lineage: Eukaryota > Metazoa > Arthropoda > Chilopoda > Lithobiomorpha > Lithobiidae > Lithobius > Lithobius niger. The sequence goes on along the minus strand of JAHWFP010105091.1, from coordinate 7,202 downwards.
GGCAACCAAAATGGCGTTGACACTATCAACGGTAATCTCAAATGTGAAACATCAACTCGGCCCTGCAGGAGGAAACCGCTCATATAAAACTACAGTATACACCAGACTACGTGTTTATATCGCAACACGGAATAATAATTTGGCTTCGCATAACAATTTCAGGATTCCTGGATTGCTATAGAAACCGTACTCTCCAGCCCGTGTTGCAAGCATGAATAGGCCTGACCTGGAAAGCAAAAAGCCTAATTTCTCTACTGTTGTCGCTTACGAAACTAAAACGGGAGATAACAATTAGGCTTAAAAATAGGCTTTAGAATTATTTTTATTTATCTTCACACCCAAGCTAACACTGTCTGACTTACAATTGTGATAATTCCAATTTTTTAAAAAAATTAGCGTTCACGGTTGCAATATGTGCCAGGGTGTGCGCTTCAACATTGTCGTGGGATGCGGCGGCGTAGGGAGCCGCGGATATTTTGAATCTTTTGATTATTGTGAAGTAGTATCTTACTGATGATTGCTCAGTTAAATGCTTTGCGCATAGCGTAAAGGCTTTTAGGCTCAGTGAAATAAAGTAAAGTAAATGCTTTATTGTTAATATTTTAAATCTAGGAAGGAAACTCTGCAATTAATATTAACAATGTAAACATTATTGACGGTGGCACGTTTTTTGACAGCTCACCACGGTGCTAGCGTGGTATTTTACTACGGTAGCGATGGCGTTAAGAGGCTGCAAATAACGAAACAGAAACTAGATGTGGGAGCAAACGAAAACACCTTAAAATTAATATGAAACGTAGCCTACCTAAAATGAAAAAAAAAGCTAAACTATAAAAAAACAACAGCGAGCTTTAGCTCAAATATAGCCGTGTGAATATTTCCCCCAGCTTTTTAAGGACCATTATCAAGTATTGCAAAGCCATTACAATCAGAGTAAATTCAATTTTTAAATAAATTTCTGTCCTCTCCGCCTACAATAGGCCCAAAGCCTGTTTCCTAGTAATAACCTCGGATTGGGTGTACAATTGACCAACACTTGACTAAATTTTAATTTTGTGCGTCTCCTATACCACGCGTCATGGCTGTTTGCTGTGACTTGCATATCACGTGACTGGGCTAGTCCAATCCTACGGCCAAACAGCCGTTGTTCTCGTTCGTCATTGGCTAACTCATGGTGAAGTCACGGCAAACAGCCATTGCGCATGGTTTATATCTGTCTGACTGTTTGAGACATGATGACTTTCGCAGTTTTATTCTCATTTGCATGAAATTTCATAACAAGGGAGTTTAGTGCATGAAAGAAACGCGTTCGAAGATAGTTAACTCATAATTTTACAAATCGTATTGTTGCTCCATGGAACTTCCTCCCCGAGACTGTATAGTGTCGGCGATTTCGCTGGGTGTCTTCCGGGGGATGTTGAATAGACTAGAACTTTCCCGTTTCCTTGGGTGCTCATATCAGTGATGCCAACTTGCGTTCCTAAAACTAAAGTTTTACTTTTGGGACCGGTGTTACTGGCCGCACCAGCGACCCTTCCGGTTCTCCGCCACCATTCGTGGGTGTGACACCAATTATTATTATTATTATTATTATTAACACTCCGTTGAGCCCTATGGTCTCTCCTTTATGTCGATCCTGGTATAAATAATCAGAAATGACTAGGAAGGTTATTTCGTCACGAGAACTACATTGTCTTAGTGTCACGGATTATACGATGGCGCGTATTTACCTCAGGATCCAGCAACTGTCTCAATTTTATGTTACCCCCCCCCCCCTTCCCCAATCGCCCACAGGTACGGAGGTTAGGGGATTGGGGGCTGAAGCCTCATTTTTTCATATAGGGTACTTTACCTCTGGATGCGACAGGCTGGATGCAGTAGGGGCATGCCCGTGGACGAGTTGGATGCTGGAGTCGTAGCGATCCTGGTGGCAGGTGCTGAGGTTAGCAAGTTATGATGTCAGCAAATTATGACGTCAGCGAGTTATTTCGCTTACTTGTTTCATAAATGCTTAGGTTAGGTTAGGTTAGGATAGGTTAGGTTAGGTTAGGTTAGAATTGGATACTGTTTAGGTTGTATATGATAAGCGCGCGAAGCGCCCCCACTCGGACGGTGTTTCATACTGGAAGCCTCGCCCGTCCACACGTTGTTTCATGCTGGAACCTGGCACGTCCAGCCGAACGCGTCCACAGGTAAAGTACCCTGACTCCATTTTTTGGCCGCGACATGCATTAACAGTTAATCTAATAAATTATCATCCGGCGAAATTAGCTCAAAACCGGCTTGACGTGTCTTTTAATAATTGAATTGTCTCATTTATATCTTCCACCGTTTCTTACGTTGATGATGAAGAATCTTAAGTTGAACTTTTGGAGAAAGAAAAAAAAATTGGCAGCGTGTGTTGCGCTGATTAGGTGATATTTCTTGTTGCGCGCAAGCTTTGCTTTGCTATTAAAAAGAAAACTAGTCTCATTAAGGTTGGCACGTGCGTTTCACGAACCCCTGGAGAGACCCCGCACGTGCTCGTTAATTATGACGAAAATGCAGCGCGCTCCCGCTCGCGCACACACAGCCCGGAGAGGAGTTGCTCTCAACGCGGGAGCGAGGTGGCGATGACATGTCTGTTATAGTTCAATCCGTGCTTTCGGCTCGTTCTTAGGGAAGTAATTAAAAGTGACAATTGGCTTCTCCGCGCTGATTGGCCGCACTCATTAGGCCAAACGCCAGGTGGGTGTACACTAGTTCGCACCCCCTGAAACCCAGGTTGTGTAATATTAGGTAGCACCCTGCAAAATGCGTGTCTGTGCATTTATTCAACCACTATACCACGCGCCATGGCTATTTGCAGTGACGTGCATATCACGTGACTGGGCTAGTCCAATCAGACGGCCAAACAGCCGTTCTCGTTCGTCATTGGCTAACTCATGGTGACGTCACGGCAAACAGCCATTGCGCATGGTTTAGAAGTGCCGGTTTGGTCTTTAATTTTAGCACATTAGTTTCTGAAACATTTCCCCGACTGTTTGAATATTCCCGATTGTTCCGTCACTGGAACCTGTTCCTTCCCTGGGTTTACCTTCATAAACCCAGGAACCCATTAGGGTGCGTTTATACGCAACGACTCGCTTTTGCATTCTCGTAGCTAGAAGCTAGAAGTCATCTGAAATTCCAACATGGCGGCCTTTTTAGCTCTGCTGGCTCGCAACGAACAAGGTCAATAAGGTGAGTGGAAAAATTATTTCGGCAAGAGGAATTCTCTATCTTGTCACGGATTGTAAGACTGCAAACATTTACTCAAACGAAATCGCATTTAGCTAATCTAGGTAGTGTTGCTACCATGACATTAAGGAAAATTGGAAATTAGCCAATAGCGAAAATCATACACTAGAAATAACGTAGTTCAGTAAGCCCCCTTTATGCACTTATACGTTTGGTCAGAGTGGCATGACCCGGATTCGAACCGGCTACCCAGTTCGCCCCCAGATCACTTGCATAGAGCCTTCATCGCTATGGCCACATCCTCCGACGAAACGTAAATACATAAAGGTGGCTTACTGAACTACGTTATTTCTAGTGTATGATTTTTGCTATTGGCTAATTTCCAATTTCCCTTAATATTATTTCCAGAGATTTATGTCTATTTATTGCTACTATGACAACAACACCTTGCCATCGCGATTAAATTCTACCTGCAAAGGCGAGTCGTTGCATAAACGCGCCCTTACTCGGCTGAGCGAGAGCTTTTGCATTAACTTATTTTCTATTTCATATTTACATTTAAGCGTGAACTTTGCGGACGATATATGATAAACTGCGTTTACCTGGTTCACGATTTAAGGCGCAGCCATCTGTGATACGTCCGCTTTAAGATTATGGGATGGCAGCCGCCATAAAAATTGAACATGCTTTGAGACTATGGGATGGTAGCCGCCATAAAAATTGAACATGCTTTGAGACTATGGGATGGTAGCCGCCATAAAAATTGAACATGCTTTGAGACTATGGGATGGCATCCGCCATAAAAATTGAACATGTTTTGAGACTATGGGATGGTAGCCGCCATGAAAATTGAACATGCTTTGAGACTATGGGATGGCAGCCGCCATAAAAATTGAACATGGTGAGCAAAGTCAATCGCTCTAACTAAAAAAATGTTGAAATAGCTCTAAGTCCGACGAGTAGGGTAAAAGACGCACAGCTACAGTTAAACTGTGATAATGTTTACAAAACTTGTTCTAACACAGGCAAACGTTTGAACTAAGTTTCCAATAGCTGTTCGATTTTAGAAATTGTTGTTTGCATCGTTTTTAAGATATACAGCGTTTTCACGTTTGTGACAACCTGCCTGTAATGTATGCGTTGTCTTCGTCGCAGACCACATGACTGATGACGAATTACAGGATGCGTATCTCACGAATCTCATTCAAGCGAGAGCGGTGGGCACCACAAGTGCCGCCATGTTTTTTTCTTTTTCTGTTTTTAAATTGTTGTTTTAATCTGAAATTGCTGTTACGCTCTTTAGGGCGTTGCAATAATTTTGTAAATACAATAAATAAATAAATAAATAAATATATTGTAGGATTGGCCTCTCGTGAATCGCATTCAGACGAGAACAGGAAGTCAGCTGGCGCCATGTTGGAGTTACGGGCGTCGGCCAAGCGCCGGAAGGAATGCTGATTGCGAAGGTTTGTAATGCATTGTTCCTAGTACGGTTGCGACCCCCTGACTAAAACCAGCCTAAGCCATCCCACGGAAACCGACGGAGAACCCGAATATATTAAAATATAAAGGCAGGAATTTCATCTTAGGAACTAGAGCTTTTCGTTAATCGAAGCTCGTTTGAAATTTAAACCAAATTAGAACAAAATTCCGAACATTCTCGCACATCAAACACACAAACCCGCAGATAGAACCAAGATACATGCACAAGTCTTCATTGTGATTCCTGTTTATACATGTTTTTAAATGTATAAAACTATAAATGTATAAAAACCATTCCTACCGATTGACATTGTGTCCTTTGGCTATTGAGAATTGAGTCAGGAGTGTTTGTTCTCACAAAAGTCACGGAATTCGGAGAACATCTGGGCACCGATCGTTACTTCGCGGACGAATACATTAGTTGGTGGGATGAGATGAGGATGCGGGTAGCGTTCCTTGGAGCTCTGTGCGCCCCCCTGCGGGCGCTTAACGAAGGAAGGGGAAATTCGATTAGCCAATCTGGAAACGATTGGGGAACTTAAACTGGTGAGAGAGGTCAGCCGATGATTGTACGTTTCTAGGGTGGCTTTCTGGCTGTCTTGAAACGCGTGCTGAGAATCTTTTGTTAAAGAGCAGTTGGACCGATTTGTACTTTTCTGGAAAATTGCAATATTAACTGACGTTTTAAACCCTGGAATACAGAAAGGACCGCTGAAAGCGAGGGATCCGACAAGGGCTGAAATCTCGTGCGCTCTCAGATTTTGGATTTGCAAATCTTCGTGAGATCTGCAAATCTCTGTAAATCCTGCAAATCATAGCAAATCAACACGAAATATGAAGATCTGCTCGAAATCTGCAAATCCCAAGTGAAATCTGCAAATCGTTGCAAATCTGCAAATCCACTCAAATCAGCAAATAAATAAAATGTGCAAATTTGTAAATCGTCATGAAATCCGCAAATCCAAACGAAATCTTGAAAATTCGAACAAATCTTGCAAATCCGTACAAATCGTGCAATCCGTGCAAATCTTGCAAATCCGCCAAATCCTTGTAAATCTGCGTACATCCCAGTGCAAATCTGCAAATTAATGCAAATCTGCACATCTATTGGAGTGATTCCGGAGTTGCAGATCTCGCACACTATTTCCGGATTGGCGGACCCCTCAGCTGAAAGCTGTTGTACATAGTTTGTTGTAGCAATTTAAGAAGGATATCGAGTTTCGCGCATATCGCTTTAGGAACTTTCGAACAGACCGAGACTAGTGGTTGAAAACTGAAGCTCTTTCGAAAGTGGATCTTGTCAATTTTAAGTAGGGTGGGGCAGTCCAGCTGCAAGGTACGATCAGTTACAGTTCTGTCAGAAGTAACTTCAGTGGTTACATGACGAACAAAAGGATGCCCTTGTGGCACATCACCTCAAGAAGTACCGTTCTATACCAGACGTGGACAGTACGATACCTCCTGGACCCTGAAGAATCTAGAAATTTCCAGACTTGAAACTGAGGAAGTATAGAAGCTGTAAGCTTAGCAACCCACTGGGTGTAAAAGAAGAAGCTTGCCCTGCAGAGCTTCACACTTCTTCAGCAGAAGCCACTGTAAAGGAGGTCTTTCAGGTTTTGTTTATTTAACTTGTAATTCTGCAAAGCTCGACCTGTAGAGTTATTTTGTTTACTCTGGGAACAAATCCTTTAAAAGTTAAAGTAGTTTCCTCTCTTCTATTTGATCTTTGACTATCATAGATTCACGGATATGGGACACCTTTGACAATCCTGTCACCTACTTGGGAACTTTGAAAATTCCAAGACTAGTAAAAAGGTGACAGCTTTTTTGAAAGTTCGTCTTGTCGGTTTTGTCCTGTTTCTACTTAAAAACTTGCAGAATGTAGGACAAAATTAACCAGACCAACTTTATTTTTCAATCATTTGCTAGTCTTCACGTTTTCGAAATTTCGTAAGTAGAAATTTAGGAATTAAACTAGTAAATGGTTTAAAATTAAAGCGTTTTCGAAAGTTGGTCTTGCCAGTTTTGTCGTGTTTTTCCTTCGATAAAACCATGATAAGTAAACGGTTGAAAATTAAAGCTTTTTTTTCTGAAAGTCCGTCTTATAATTTTGTCCCGTTTCCAGGGCGGACCATCAGGGTGTTCAACTGAACACGGGCCCTGGCTTACGAGGGGCCCTGCAAGGGCACTGCACAGTGCAAAATCAGAATTCAGAATTGCAGATGAATTTAAACGAACGAGCCACAAACCCACAAAAAGCCATTACTCCATAGCCAACAGTCACCAAATTAAAGAAGAGCCAGAAGAGCCTTCGGGCTTGATTATCACACAGGTCCTGAAAATTACCTAAGAAGTACAATGGACAAGGAAGGTTTAAGTGGATTATCATTGTTGTAGACTAGGGGTAGTCCGATATTGATATCGGTATTGGTACAATCTGTATTTATCGGTATTTTTGCCGTATCGGTATCGGACACTGTAAGGCTGCCATACTGATCTTA
>JAHWFP010105085.1:826-23212 GCA_023313725.1 Lithobius niger | reverse complement strand
ACTCCACCTACATTGCCTACTTGTAACATTTTTCCTCTTCCATGGGCCTTGTGGGCGATCTTGTTTGTGTACTGTTAAACGTGCATAGCATTCCCATGCAGTTTTTTCCATGCAGTTCTGGCAGCGGGGACTTACGACCTAATCTTCGTGGTGGAGACATGGCTTGACTTCGCCACTACCAATGCAATGATTATTACCAGTCATGATTACGAGTTCGCCAGGCTAGACCATGGTACTCGGGCCGGTGGTGTTATTATTTTGTCAAAAATGTGCGCTATGGGATGGTTAGTCAAGCGACTTCTGGTGTGGATGCATTATCGCTCTGTCTTCATGAGTGGAAATTCTTTTGAGTTACTTACCTAATGGTCGTTGAAATGAAGCACTCGAATCCATGTGCTCATACTTGACCAGCTCTGTCAAGCCAAACTATTCGAATATCATTCTTCGCAACTTCAACTTATCATCAGTTGGTTGGCAGTCTCGTAATGCAACAGCAACAGTGTGTCCGCATCGGGATTTTTCGTAAAAAGTTGTATTTTTGGAATGTCGCAGTTGGTTGATTTCCCGACTAGGGGAAATAACATACTGGATATTATTTGCACCGAGAATGAGCGTTTAATCTTTGAGATTCAACTTACACCATGCTTGGGCACCAGCGACCATGAAATGGTTTGCATCCATGTTCACTGTGAGTTCTCGCCTACTAAGCCTGGGGTGCAGACCCTAGGTAAGATTGACTTCACCATGTTGAGACGGAAGCTTCTGGGTTTTTTACTGTTGATGATGACACAGACAACGCTTGGTTAGCATTTCATCATCTTTTGGTCGAAATGGCTGAGTCTTTGGCTGTGAAAGGGCTGTGGAATGGCTGCGAAATGGCCTGTAGTCTTAAGGAAACTTGACCACAAGAAATTAATGGTTTGGAGGACACTAAAGAAATCGCCTCACCATCTCTTAAGCAGGCCTGTGAAAAGTGTCAGGCTGATTATACCGCGACTGTAACCTCTTGGCACAACAAACTTGACATTGCCACCATTACTGGTGGCAGTTTGTCTCGCTTTTTCAGGCTCTACAAATTGAGGACCCGTACTACCCGTACCTTATCCCATTTTTTCTCCAATGGCAACATCGTGACGGATTTTTTATAATGTTGTTGAGGACAGTCATGTTATCCACATTGAGCCTTCGGGTGTCAATGGTGGGTCACCTTCGGGTGTTAATGGTGAGTCTTGAACCAACATTGTGTTCACTGTATCCAGGTTAAGGCGTCACTGTACTCCATCAAATCTAGTCATGCTGTCAGCCTGGACGATTTGTCAGCCTTTTTCTACACGCAATTGTTAAGCAAAGTTGCCCCAGCACTCAGTTTTATTTTTAACTTGCCTATGTCCACCAATTCTGTACCTGAAATGTGGCGTGCTGCCAACATTATTCCTGTCTTTAAGAAGGGTGACTCTTCCATTATACGAACTATCGCCCAATTGCGCTAGTTGTTCCATGCAACGGCATGGAGATTATCATCCGCTCGTTCCTTTAAAAATTCTTGAACAACAATCAACTGTTGAGTAATGAACAGTATAGTTTTTTGCCAGGCAGGTCGGTGGTTTTGTAACTCTTGTCGGTACTGGATCTGTGGTCTTCTGCCGCGGATTTAGGCGTACCCTCGGATGTGATATTTATTTCGACTTTCACAAGGTGTTTGAATCTGTAGTCCACTCCAAATTGCTTTTCAAACTTTCATCCCTTCAAGTTGGTGGGCATATATATCATGGATTAAGTCTTTCCTGTTAGCCGACTCACAGCGTGTTGCTATTGATTCGTCGGGTTCCTCACTTTCGCATGTGAAAAGTCGGGTTCCCCACTTTTCTCGGACTACTTCTTTTTCTGATCGATTTTGATGATTTTACACTCAGCGGCCACACTTCTGACAGACCATGTTACAAATTCGCGGACGACCTGAAATCTTGTTCCCAATCTCCTGCCCCTATGATGGCTACTTATTGCAATCTGATAGGCTTATATTTAGTGGTAGTCAAAATCGTGGTAGTTACCTCTATCCAAGGATAAATAATGTGCTGTCTTCCACTTTGGCTTTTCCAATCCTAACTTTGAGTGTCACCTGGATTTGCACTGTGACTGAGGTTGGCGCTAATGACCAAGTTGTCGACGCGCCATTAAGCCTCAATCCCCCCCCCCCTCATAAGTTGTCGTCCCTGGATGTTGTTAAGGATCTGGGACTCTGGTTTTCTACTGATCTCAAAGTATCCCTACATTGCTCAAAAATTGCAACAATTGCTTTTTGCCGACTTGCTATCGTAAAAAAGTGTTTTGCTAATTCCGATGTCACTACCTTAGTGTGGGCGTTCAAAGTTTATACGCCCTATCTTAGAATACGCCAGTCAGATCTGGTCCCCATCATTGTTGCATAATATCAATCGACTGAAGGCAGTTCATCATCAATTTATGCACGGTTTTCGTGTGAACCAACATTTATCCAAGTTGGGGCTGGAGACGCTGGAGTTGCACATACTCTGGGCGGATCTCACTCTGATCTTTCGTAATCTGCGGGATCTTCTACATGTTGACCTTCCGTTTTTCAAGGTTTCTCTGGTGGACCAGGCAAGGGGCCACCCTTTTAAGTATGTCAATAATGGGAAAATACTCCTTTATGTATTTATTTTCGGGAAGAAGGTGGTTATGCACTGGGGGCTGGTGTGTTAAAATAATTCTGGCCCTATAGTGTTTCTTTCGGTAAATAAGATTTATACTTCATCTAGTGCGGGGGTGTGCCCTGTAGATGGCTTACGGAGTGAGGTTCCTGTTGCAACAGGTGAGCTGCTTGTGGAGTCATACTCCTTAGTTCAGCACTGTTTTGCAACAGGAACTTCACGACGTAAGCTATCTACAGGGCACACCCCCCGTACTGGATAAAGTACAAATCTTGTTTACCAAAAGAACCACTAGGGCCAGAATTAATTTGAAATCTGTGGTTATTTTAACACACCAATCCCCAGTGCATAACCACCTTCTTCCCGAAAATTAATACATAAAGGATTATTTTCCCATTATTGACATACTTAAACCAAATAAGTTTGAAAGAAAGAAAAATATGCAAAAACATCCCCCAGTAGTTGAACTCGTCGCGAAACCCACGTGGTGCTGCTAATTTACATAACCCGCATCTTTCTTACTTGGCAGCCGAGGTGGAAGGAGGGTTTTGTCGTTTCACCTCCCGTATTTGGATTTTCTGAATTAATGGAATGCTGGTGAGGGTTTTATTATTTTAATTTGAAAATTTTTAAGATTGGTGGTTTCAGCTTTATATGTTGAGTGTGGCATGGCAGTTTTTGCTATCAACTAGTTTATACAAATCTGATGACGTTGAATTCCGAAACGTTGTGTGTTTTATGATTGTTTACTTTCTGGCTTTTGTATTTTTTTTTAAATTATACAATATTCGGCAATGACATGTACACAACCAGCCAGTCACATATCTGTTTGGTCAGATATTAGACTTGCGCATCAGCCAGCCAACATTAGCATTTTAATGGGTAAAGTTTGTGACTAACATTTTGCTCTCTCTTTAAAAGATATGCTTAGCAATTGCAGGCGAAGGCAAAAATGACAAAAAGTGATGATGCTGCCACATTTGTCCTCAGAATGGCTTCACTGTGTGGCATTTCGGCTTGCTGTAGAAGTCAACGCAGTGGATACGAACTGTTACCGGATGTTATGATAAACTGGTAGGCTTACCATAACACACATAGTCGTTATTTAAGTAGATAGGTTCCAACTGGCAGCGTTATCAACCAGAAGGTGTTAGTTAAAAATAAAACTTGGTCAAGTTTGGAAACGTGTCCCATTCTTGGAGTAACCCGTGTGTGCACACGTCCACTGCTCAACATCAAATTTTACGTGTTCACTGTGAATTGTCCATAACCAATAGCTAATAGATTACCATTGTTAGCAGGTTACTGTTGTTATGGGCATTTCAACAGACCGTTTGCTCCGCAGAAATAACCATTGTTAAAGGAAGGCTACTGATCACAAGCGTGTTTAGGGAGGCGAGTACTCTCTCCGATGTGCCGTCGTTATGGGATGGGTGCAGATGATGTAGAACATTTTTTGTTTGATTGTCCGCTGTATGACACACACCCCTCTCCACCCACCAGGTGCTGCATAATGTCTGTGCTGCTGTGGGGCACACACCAACTTGCTAAGTCTGTTGAACGTTTGGCCCCCACACGGGTGTGCTAGTTTTGTGTGTTTCGTGCAGTCGTTGAGGTTTATGTTAAATCCGAACGACTTTCATGATCTAGTGCAGGTAAAATTTCGATTGTGTAATATTTCAGTATAGGACCAAACGCCCAAATAGGCCCCTCACTTTTGTGGGTCAAACGCCCGGCCAACGCTGTACATGTTGATGATTTGCAGATTTTCCTTAACAATGGTTATTTGCGCGGAGCCCAACGGCTAGTCGAAATGCTCACAACAACAGTAACCCGCTAAAAATGGTACTTATTGTCCATTGATTATGGATATCGTAACACCAGAATGTTAGGCAGTGGTCCAGTGGGCGAGTGGGTTACTCCAAGACTGAACAGAACAACGTTTCCAAACTTGACCTAGTTTCATTTTTAACTGACACTTTCGGGTAGATAACGCTGCAAGTTCGAACCAATCTACTAAAGTAACGATGTGCTATAGTCAACCTGCCAGTTTACCGTAAAAATCGCTGGCTCAGTTCGTATGCACATCGTCGACTTCTACAGCAAGCCGGAATGCCACACAGTGAAGCCATTCTGAGAGAAAATGGGGCAGCATCTTCACTTTTTTTGTCATTTTGTCTTGGCCGCAGCTGGTGTCACATCTTTTAAAGAGAGTAAAATGTTAATCACTAACTTTAGCCGTTATCTATGGGTATAATTAAAATGGTAATGCTAGCTGGTTGTTTGTGCAAGCTTGAAAACTGACTACTGAGATACGTGACTGGCTGTCTGTGCATGTCATTGAGCATATTGCATACTATCTACTGTAAGTTCTAAATATTTTAATTTTTTAGTTGTAAATTATTTTTCAAGAACACAACCGTGACTGACCCCTAGTTATCATTATTACCCAATCATTGAAACGGTAATGTTCGTAGGCAGACGACAAACCAAACAGCGAAAATCATACAGTAGAAAGAAAAGTGGGACGAAATGGAAGTGGGAGTGGACGACGGGGAAGTGGAAGGAAAAGGGTTACGTTTAGTATCCAAAGTAATCCTTACAAATTGGACTTAGGAAAAAATCGGACTTTTTGTAGAGCAATTTTTGCAATTTTTTTTTTTTTTTTGGTAGAACACCTGTAGTTTCTACGTGTAAGTATAGTTGTAATGTGTGGTTGTTGTTATGATTGCTAGCGTTGTTAATGGGGCGGAAGATCCAAGACGGGACCACACTCCCTGAATAAAATCAGTCATTCAATCAGATCGTGTATAGGTAGTAGCCCCGTCCGAGCAGATAGAGCGAACGGTGTGAGACAGGACTCGGGAAAGTTCATAGCATCCACGGCAATGCCGTGAGCTTTTTCCTAATTGCCTTCAACCTAGCATGCAGGTCCCAGCAATATGCTGTAACCTCAATTGGTCTCATAATCCATACAGTACAGTGGACTTTGCAGTTTTTCACTGAATAGTAAATATTTTCACCATTTAAAGGAATGAGGAAAGCAAACCAAACAGCGAAAATCATACAGTAGAAATAATTTAGTACAGTAAGCCACCTTTATGCACTTACGTTTCGTGGGAGGGGCATGACCCGGATTCGAACTGGCAACCCAATACGTCCCCATATCACTGACATACCGCCTTTATCAATAAGGCCTTTTAGAGACAGTCTTCTTTTTACCCCATCATCGTGCGTTTTTTTTTTTAGTTGGTCTTACATTACAAGGCTTGCAACGGACGTAAGTTCTTTACAGCATTTAGTCACCTGGGTTGTAAAACTTTTCGTGACCGCTGCTGTGAACAAATTCCACGCAAATTGTTAAGGGGAAGTCTAAGGGCCATTGGGCTCCGCGCAAATAACCAAACATTGCGACTAACTGAAAGAGTTGTTCACTCACTCACAGGAGGGTGAGAGCTGCCATGAGAAAGCCTCATTTGATACCAATACTCGGTTACGTTGCAACGGGTGCACTCCAGTAGCGCAGTTGGTAGAGCTCGAGGATGGAAAGTGGCTTGTCCTGGATTCGAGTCGTAGTTGGGGAATTTGCCTTTGTTTCCTTTTCAGATTAGTGTTTAAAAGTATTCCAAACAAGACAAGTATGTTTTGACTGATAAAAGTATGTTTGGAAACGTATGTTTTTAAGACGGCAGTGACCTCTTTCCAACAAGAAAACAAAAGGGCAGCTCATGTTTGCCTCCCACAAGCCCACTCTGTAACGGTCTTTATACTGAGGATTTTGAGGCACCCCAATGGCCTTGGAACAGGAAGTTACGATAGAGGCCAGTTAAACACACAGCTTGACAGAAGAAGCCGTGACTTAATGTTTTTTAGTGACAACCTATAAAGAAAACCTGGTTGCAATGAAATATGTATGCCTTAGACACGCAGAAGCTACAAGTTTCACAACCGTTTGGAAGGGGCAACAATAAAAATAGGTTCACATTTGTATAGTTTACCTCAGTTTCACAACTGATTAAAAATATCATTTACAATAGCGCTAATAACGGTCTTGCAAATAGCGAATTAAACGCATCCTTCCAAAACCCAAAATGTTGTAAACTCTAAGCTTCAATGAATACCTAAGTATCCACCTTGCAAAATAGTGATATCATTGTACCAAAAAAGACTGCCATAAATTATCTCCTCTCAACCGCGAAGCTCAATCATAATCCAATCCCCGATGTTAATTACGATTGAGTGATTTTGGTTGGGAGGTGATAGTTGATGGCACTCTTTCTTGGCGAAAAAATATGACCACTTTGCAAGACGTAATTTTTTTTAGATACTTGACGTATCTTACTACCATTTATGGCTTTTAGTAAACATAAACTGGTTTACCCGTTTAACTGGTAAAATCTGGTAATCGGGACTATAGAAAATACTTCTTCTCTAACCGTATTTCTTTTTAGATACTTGACGTATCTTACTACCATTTATAGCTTTTAGTAAACATGAACTGGTTTACCCGTTTAACTGGTAAAACGTGGTAAACGGGACTATAGAAATACTTCTTCTCGAACCGTATTTTTTAGATACTTGGCGTACCTTACTACCATTTATGGCTTTAAGTAAACATTAACTGGTTTATCCGTATAGCTGGTAAAATCTGGTAAACGGGACTATAGAAAATTCTTCTTCTCTAACCATAATTTTTTAGATACTTGGCGTACCTTACTACCATTTATGGCTTTTAGTAAACATTAACTGGTTTACCCGTTTAACTGGTAAAATCTGGTAATCGGGACTATAAAAAATACTTCTTCTCTAACCGTATTTTTTTTTAGATACTTGGCGTACCTTACTACCATTTATGGCTTTTAGTAAATATTAACTGGTTTATCCGTTTCAGTGGTAAAATCTGGTGATTGGGACTATAGAAAATACTTCTTCTCTAACCGTATTTTAGATACTTGGCGTACCGTGCTACCATTTATCGCTTTTAGTAAACATTAACTGGTTTATCCGTTTAACTGGTAAACCGGACAAAAAAATACTTCTTCTCTAACCGTATTTTTATTAGATACTTAGCGTACCTTACTACCATTTATGGCTTTTAGTAAACATTAGCTGGTTTATCCGTATAACTGGTAAAATATGGTAAACGAGACTATAGAAAATACTTCTTCTCTGACCGTATCTTTATTAATAAAATCGAGTTGTCGCGTAGGATGGACGGCAACGAGACGGCCACAAGACGGCCGCAAGTAATTGATAGAGCACATATCTGTTTTCATTGTCGGTCGCTCGCCCTTTTTCTTTGCTACCGTGGTAAGAAGGACCCCGCTCGCCCTCTTACTGATTGTTGAAGCTTCGTTTGTTAATCGAGATGTCGCGTAGGATGGACGGCAACGAGACGGCCACAAGACGGCCGCCTTACGAGACGGCCACAAGACGGCCGCCACAAGACGGCCGCAAGTAATTGATAGAGCACATATCCGTTTTCATTGTCGGTCGCTCGCCCTTTTTCTTTGCTACCGTGGAAAGAATGAGCCCGCACGCCCTCTTGCTGATTATTGAAGCTTCGTTTGTTTAATCCTCCCTTACAATGTCTCCAATGCCTATTTATTTATTCAAGGTGTACAAAGGCGTAATTATTTTTTCCGGTATACCAAGGCGTATTTATTACTTCACATGCATAAAGGCGTCTTTATTTATTTCACATGTACAAACGCGTATTCCAACCATTTTGGCAGGAAAGAATCATATGTAATGTAAGTGTATGGACTCCGGAACAAGGGATACGCTGAATGAGGGAGTGAAGCAAACCCTTTGCTACACAGGGTACGCAAAAACACATAGACGGGATACACGCATTCCGTAAAACACACGAGGAAGGAAATCGTTCCAGTGTTTTTAACGGTGCATCAAACACCACCCGTGCGTAGCACGGGCTTCCCCTAGTTGTTAATATCAGGAATGGATTGCCAAAAGATGTTGTTACAGCAACTTCTTTAAATGGTTTTAAGGCAAAACTTACGGGTATTGGTCTGGCGAAGCATCTGGCACTGGTCATGATGGATTGTATAAATTGTAACTTCGTATGATTAATTAATTTGTTGTTGCGATAACAGTCGTCCCAAGAAACTATTAATTGTGTTTTGGAATTGTGTTTTTTCCCCTTGAATTACTTAGGAATTGTATTTTTATCTTGTTTTAGTCTATGTAGGCAACCATCAATATACAAGTTTTAACGTCGGATGAGTATGAGTGAAAACTTTGTCTTTCTCTTGCCCTTGTCACTATGGAATAAAGTTATATTATTATTATTAAGCCAACAATTTTTACGGCCTAGGATTTTTTCGTCAACATGCTGAAATCAGTCACACTGCACTCACCGTTAATTAAAGAACAGTTTGCCCGTGTTCCGCCGATTGCTTCATCAACGTTTATTGAAACAGTTATGGATCAAATAAACGAATGTGCTACGTAAAACAACTAGGAATCTAATAATCTAGTAACTGATCCACTATTGTAATGTAATTTCATCAAGTTGCCTGCTACATATTAGATACGTTCTGATGCCAGTCACTGACCACGAACACTGCCCTTATGCGTCTAAATTGCCTCTTCTTACCTTAGAGGATACACACGCCTTTTAGAATGGAAGCTAAGCCAAGACGGACGAGTCTAACTCCATTACAACTAATGAGATGAAAGCGGATTGCGGCGTTTACCCTACTGCCACCTAGTGACGAGATTGGGAACCAAAGGACGGACCTTTTATCTGCGAACGCTATCAGGGGTGTGAGCGAACACAGCCACTAAGGGCAGTGGCAAGATTTATGGCGTGTGTCCGATGAAGGGGCAAGGAGGTAGAGAGGGAAGCAAGGGGCCTTAAGCCCTGCAGGATCAAACGGGAGATAAAACGCGGAATGGGCCCTCCTGGCCAACTTCTTGGAGAAGCAAGGATTTTCACCGATGAGCCCAGTTAACGCTATTACCTTCCTAAAAGGCACCGAATTGAACACTTTGCTTTGGAACTGATGAAGCTTTTGCCAATCCTTTATTCTACCTCTCCTTCTCTCTCCACCCCGCCTTGAGAAATTGACTCGCCCGATCCTATATTTTGCCGTGTCCTTTCCTGTCTTCACTGTTGTCACAATTTTGACGAGCAGCTAATTGAAAGAAAGGTACACGAAGATGATTTCAAGGTTCCATCATAGAATTAGCGTAAAAGCAAGTGGTTTCAATTAAGTAGCCCCTGGAACGCATAAAGCGTTTTTGTAAGAAACGAAGACTGTATTGGACCGCGTAGGACCCTGTCCCAGTAGATGTTAGATTACAGCATGCAGCTTTCCTAACTTTTGTACTACAAAATTCATGCGCCTCATAAAGATTTAAAAAGACCTGTATTCCATGCAATGATGGCTGTTGCAAATGTGTGATGCATAGATCTTTGAACGTTTTGATATGGACCGAGTTATGCTAGGCTCGAATTTTCGTTTTCATATATATAATGCATGGCTACCATTTTTAGGTGGTAGAAGTCACGTTAGTTCGTCAAAAGTTGTTTGACTCTTGTCTCAGTTAAGTTCTCGTAGGCTTTTGTGTGGGTGGGTGGATGCCCCGTTCATCGTCTGTTTCTATTTCTGATATTAATCTACCAAATAAAAGAATGAAAGAAAAAAGACGTTATCCCTACAGAACCTTGAAACTAGCACCGCCATGGCACTTTTCTGGGCTTCTTTTTCAAATTTATAGACAATAAAGCTACTCTTAATGTGACGTGCTACTAATTGCAGGGATCTCATTTTGATATTATTTAAGAAATGTACTTCAAACTCTCTGTGACGTAACCTAACTAATTATACGAGATGTTGCTTAACAATCTAGCATCTCTTATTTCTGATATCCTAAACTTGAACGTAGCCACTTCAGGTCGTTTAAAGACAGTTTCGGACTTTTAGAGTTTATGCTTAATAATGTATTCAGTTTTTGGTAACGTAGCAACGGCACGCAATGCATTCTAGTCATGTTCCTGTATACACTCCTCCCCCACCTCTAGCTACTATAATAATGGCTGTTCCTAGGTGTGAGCGATCCCCTGCCTTCATAACGTGCCATTTCAATGAAGACAAATGATGCATTTCCCAACCACACCGCGTTACAGCGGCTTTTTGCCTGTCGAGATCATCGATATGGATTGGAAAGGAAAAACAGAAAGAAAAAAACAGTTGTAGTCAATAATAACAACCAAAAAAAAAAAAAACTGAAATTGTGAAAGGTTGGGAAGCCGAAGAAAAACAGTCGGAGAGGCGTTGTTTTTTTGTTCAGTTTCACAACACGAAAATGAAGCCTCTGCGGGTCTACACAGCGTGTAGCTATGTGTGACACGGATAGAAACAGCAAAATACAGTATTTTCTAAATACAAAGACAAAGAAAAAAGC
The DNA here is from genome assembly GCA_023313725.1 of Lithobius niger. Classification (NCBI taxonomy): domain Eukaryota; kingdom Metazoa; phylum Arthropoda; class Chilopoda; order Lithobiomorpha; family Lithobiidae; genus Lithobius; species Lithobius niger. The sequence continues at coordinate 12,113 of JAHWFP010105085.1, read as the reverse complement.
TGCAACGGATGCTTCGATGAAAGTTTGTTGTCGATGGGAGAACTTCGACGTTGTTGGCGAGTAAATGAAAAGTTGCATTTTTCGGGCAAAACTTTACATTTTGAAACCAAAGTTGGATTAGCTTTCAAATCACCATGATAGAATGCGATGTTTCTTTAGTTTCACATGGTCTTACAGGCTGTGCGTATTGTAATTGGCATGCCTCATAATAGTTCATTGTCTGGTGAGATTTGTACAATGTCTACCGATGTTTACAAAGTCCATAATATTCAGATGTATGACGAAACGACCCAAACAACGAGAAAAGAAGCCATTCTATGCAATAGGTTGCATGAATAGGTTAAATGAATAGGTTGCCGATTTCTTCTCGAGTGATGTTATCTTACAATATCGAGACGTGCATCATCAAGCTATGTATAGGTTATCGCCTGATTCCCGAGTGCTGAGAACTAACAATGTCGAGAGCCGCAGGCCCGAGCGATTGTTAGTTCTTTACACGAGGGAAGCAGGTGATAACTTTTTTATCTACCCATGTCCGCATCTCTGCCCGACAATGAAGAAGCACGCAACTCCAATAATGATGTAGTGCATGGAGTAGTCCAACAATGCAAGGCGGAAAGAGAAAAAACGTTTACGTTTGCATATAGTGTTCTATTATATCTTCGGATTTGGTATTCGAGGATTTGTTTGATTTGTCGATTGATGCAGATATTTAGGAACAGAATACAGAATATAATGTTGGAGATGATTGTGTCGGAAGTCAGTGCCCAAAATCGCCCCTATACATTAGGGCTGAAGCTACACTCTTTGCCCTTTTTCTTTGCCTTCTTGCCCTTTTGGTATAAAGAATCATGAAGAAAATCTACAAAAAAAAATCAAAAACGTTTAGGCCTAAACAAAGGCTTTTTTGATGATCCGTTTCACCGATTAGGCCAAAATAAGGCACGTCCCAAAAAAAAGATCCGCAGAAAAAGCCCCTATCCTTTATTTAACAATCTCCACAAGCATACAAAGATGTACCGCCGAAACTACAGATTTTAAAGAAATTTTTAAAGGAGCAACTTTAAATTTTCACAATGGGCGTCGTATTGCAATGAATTGTAATGCTTGAAATGTTACCGATATTGCCCGTTTTCAGTATTTATTAAGGTGAAAAATAACTTGCCGTTTAGAAAGTAAATTAAATTTACACAATGAGACGTGTATCACGGGTTTCGTTTAAAAAAATCGAGTGTTGACCGGTGCAAAGAACAGCCCTCGTTCATTGTTGTGTTCATGCATTGTTGTGTTGTAATCGAGTGCTAAATTCTCAGCCCCCGTTCATTGTTGTGTTCATGTATTGTTGTGTTGTAACCGAGTGCTAAATTCTCAGCCCCCGTTCATTGTTGTGTTCATGCATCCGTGTATTGTTGCAAGCGGGCTGAGATGCGGATATCGGTAGATAATGCTGAAAGAAGCACGAGTTAACAGTTTGATAAACCTTTCAACTAGCTACCATTCCAACACGGCAGCCCGGCCGTCATTGTTAAATACATGTTTGGTGATTGTGCTCGATTCCAATTTGTTTTCCCTCTTTCATTATTTTCCATTGTACAACAGTCCGTCCTACTAAATTACAACATCGTCTTACTAGAAATCGATCTTGCTTACCAACATGATTAACACAACAAGCAAAGCGAACGGTATTTTGGTACGACTGTTTACTTTCAACATAAAATGGAAGCCGTATATATGTTCATTAAAAGATTTCCTGCATTAATGTTATGTAATTTACCGAACATGACATTTTTAGCTATAACACAACACTGTCTATCATCAAGGATATAGAGCATGTCAGGTAAATTACATCGGGTTTTTTCCCCTCTTAACGCACAACAGCAAGTAAATTGGATGTTATTTTCGTACGTTTGTTTACTTTTGAAATAAAATAGCAGCGGTAAGTTTTATAATTTTGTGTGTTTATTAGGGAGGCTCTACGTATCCAAGTGCTTTTACCTAATTAGCATTTGTAATTCAGTGAACATGACATTTCTAACAAACACTCTACCGTAAACTCTATCATCAAAGATACAGAATATATTATTACTTAAAATAAGCAGTCTGTTGTAAATTTTGCATCTAATCTTAAGGATTGTTCAGTTTGTTTGTTTCTCAGTGTGACTTGAGTCATGAATTTCTAGTGTTTAATACATTGTTTGTGTAGGGGTTATTGTTTGTTTACCTTTCATTCCTCTTTATGTTATTTTAACAACTAAGAAGTCGAGAGATGGATCCGTTCGTGAAGCATTGCACATGTGTGCAGGTTCGTTGGATTAATAAAAAACACATCTCTCCTGTTTGTGTTGGAATTTTTTGTTGCCTGCAGTGGTTAGATTTAAAGGATTCCCTAAGCCTTATGAAAATATTTTCGTACTACTTGAAGTCTAATCGACGCTCAAGCTTTTTTCTGAATGGGCCTTCATTTCAGCCCATCCTTGGTGTCTAATTCAATTGTATTTGTTCTATCTTTTTGGTGTTGCTGATTACAAGTGTTTTTTAGGGGTGTAAATGTTAGATTCAATTCCCCAGTGATATTAACACGTTAGGCATCTTAGGAACCCCATGTCCAGACGGTTGGCCATGACACACTGTTGAAATATCGCCAACTTATGTTACTGCCTGGCTGTTGGTAATATCAGTTGGGAATGGAACCAGGAAATGAAATGAACTCTGTCCTTTTCATTCCCTATCAACTGAAGCGACCGTAGCTGTAGTGTCAGGGTTGGTTTCTCTCCTTGGGAAATACGTCAGTTCTGTTGTAGACGACATTGTAGTAGTGTGTTACTGTAGTTTATCTGGACCCATATTTCCAGGATGTAATTACCCGATGGGCTGGAAAGATTTACGTCTGTTTCATTGGTATGTACTGGACAATGATATCAAAAGAAGCAGTGGTCAAGTTTTTTGATTTGTGATAATTTAGTTAATTGCTAGGTCGTGGCTAGTCTGCCAACTCCCACTTTAAAATCCGTGAACCACTGTTATCGGACAGCAAAATGCTACGAAGGGCTTCAGGAATAAATTGGACTGTATCTGTTTGTGTTTGCAGTTTGGACTGCTGTTGGAATGGCATGTGCTGAGCCATACTGACACGGCCTTTCGTTTCAAAGGTCGTGGGTTCGATTCTCCGCTCAGGCAGTCTGACATATAAGTCCAAAAGGCAACGTAAATAGGTTTGCATCTGTATTTATTTAACTATCCATATGAAGATGAATGCCGTCATTTTCTATGGTGCCTTGCCCGTGCGAGAGTGCGGGAAGAAAATACTTATGGCTGTGGTTCAGCCGTGTAAAAGAGGCTGAATCGTTCGAAATTAAACATGATTGAGAAAGTACAACGTCGATACTTTTATGAATATAGATTTTTCGATACCACGGATGGCGATACTCTTTATTTGAATACTAGCGGAGTCGCTCGCTTCGCTCGCTCATTCCGCGTCGTCTCGCTACGCTCGAGGAGTTTTCATGCAGCAACTCTTATGCTAATGACGGATATTCCATATCTAAAACGATCAAGTAAATGATCAGAGTGCAGTACGGTTTTTTTTTTTTTTATTTGTAAGGGCCGGGGGATAATGAATTTATTGGAGCCATGGCCCATAGCCAAACGCCCTACTATAAAGCAACTTAAATACATGTACATATTAAACCTAGGACCACACAACGTCATCCATCATAACCTGGTGCTACTACGCTGATCTTCGCCACGACACAGTATAACAAATTCACTACAAAACTACCCTTGCAGACGTTAGGCTTCAGTTGATAAACAAATGATAACCATTAATCAGTCCAACGGTCTGGCCACCCAAGAGCTACGTGCGTTTCTTAAGGCGAAACATGCGATTCTTATCCAGTCGGCCTTAGCTTGAAGAAACCATCCCCTTTCTGGCGTGAGCCTAACCTGCCAATGAGTCAGCAGGCGAGGCACTCTATTTGTAGCCCAATCGGCCTTGGCTTGAAGAAGCCATTCTCTTTCCGGCACGCGATTGTACTCTTATTGAGCCAGGAGGTTAGGCATGCGATTTGTACACAGTCGGTCTTGGCTTGAAGAAGCTATCCCCTTTCTAGCATGCACCTAAACAGGCAATGAGCTAGGAGGAGAGACAGGGGATTTCTTCTCCAGTCGGCCTTGGCTTGAAGCAGCCTATCCATCCCCGCTGCAAGGCCGTTTCAACGGTGTAGCACGCGAGTTGCTGCATGCTTGAACTAAAATGCTTGGTAATTTTATCATTCATACTCCTTGTACCGCTCTTGGTATAGATTATTTTTATTCAAATAAATTTTGCAGACTTTACATGGGTTTTCTCGTTTCATAAATTTTAAGAATTTTTACTTAAAACCCATCTCCTTCCCCGCTACGTGTGATGCTTTGAAACAGCAACCACATGTCGCCTATAATTTTTGGCTAATGTAAAAGTTCATGCAAGGTGAAATCGAACCTAGAAACTATTCGTTTTTACCGCTATTAGGCAGGACTATTGCTGAGTAGAGCACCGAACGTCGATGTTGACCGAACGTCGATGTTTTACAAATGCAAACGTGGAAACATTTTTGACCCTTTTGTTATCAATACATTTTGTTTAAATAGGCCTAATTTACCATTAATCTTTTCGTAGCTTTACGTAATTTCATTTAAATGTAAGGCTAAATAGGTACTTTGTATTTGAAATTTCTAAAATGCAACTCCAACAGTCGTCCCTTAGCGAGCTGGACGTGCCTCATTCTTGAAAGACGGCTGTTAGCATTGCCAGCTGTAATCCTACTGACAACACTACTGAACCACGCGCCTCCTACGTGGCGCAACAATTGTGGACCATCCACACAGCAGGAAGATGTGGTATTCCGAAACTAACAATCAACTTCGAAAAATTCGTTCCAACAATGGTTCAAAGGTTTTTTTTCGCTTTTTTCGAGGGAAAAAATGTTACATAGAACTACGAAAATACGCCTACGCGAAATCCGGATTAATTTCCTGTCTTTTGGCACCTTTCTCATATTTTTAGCCCTCCTACTTCAAGAGGAGAAGAGGTACATATATATATATATAAACACTGACCGTAAGTTTTTAATGGTTTAGACTAGCGGAGCCACTCGCTTCGCTCGCTCATTCCGACGCGTCTCGCTGCGCTCGAGGTGGTTTCTTGTTGCAACTCTTATGGTGCTGACAGACACTGACAGTAGATATTATCAAACAAATGTTCAAGGAAGTGATCCGAATAATGTGCGCGGTTTTCTCAGTGCATCAGTTCATAATACAAATGATAAACAAAACTAAAAATGGTCAAATAAGTTCAATGTAGCAGTAGTGTTTCACGTGTTTTCTTTTATTCAACGTAGAAAGTCGGTCATTTCCACTACTGAATAAATATTTATCATTCAACTTACTAAGAGTGTTTAAAAAAAATTGCTGTTTCTGAAGACAAACGCTGATTTTCGTTTGCTTCGCTCACTCAATCAGCGCAACCTCAGAAACGTGACCACCACCACAGCCGACCTCCATGAACCACACGTCAACAGAAAATGCCACGGTTTGAACGTGAGTTAGGCCTACACAAGACACTGAACTCGTTCCCAAAGGTTGCTCATGTTTTACCACAAATAAGGAGGGCAGCAGCTGACGCTCATTCGGCTGATGATCAGTGCAGTAAGTGTTTTTCGTAAGGTTTCAGTTCGTAAACAAACGGTTACTGCGCCTACTCTTTCTTTTCTCTTTGTTCATACTCATTCGCCACATTTAATAAGATTCACCAGATTGATTTTCATTACTGAATAAATATTTAGCCTACTACTTACTAACTGTATTTAGGACAAAGTGCTGTTTCTGATGACAAACGCTGATTTTCGTTCGCTTCGCTCACTCAATCAGCGCACACATTTCCTCAGGATCCGTGACTGAATCAATGTGACACGAAGAATCACACATCACTTGTAATTTGTGTTACTACTACACTTTACATTGGTTTTCTTGTTTCACTTATTTTAAGAATTTTGTTCTTTACGTCTTGCTTAGTGAAGATTTTTTCATTGGTTCCTTACCGCTTCACTTTTTGATGACCTCTTACTTGGCGGAACAGATGTAGAAATCAAATGAAAACACCACGACTTGAATGTAAATTAGGCTTATACAAGGACACAAGACACTAACTCTTATCCAAAGCTCATCGTGTTTTAGCACAAATAAGGAAGGACACTGGCTGATGGCCTTACGTAAAAACTAATGCTCGAATATTGTTGTTTAAAATGATACAAGCGATGACCTGTATGAGGCGCCGTTTGGGACTTAATGCAAGGTCCATTCGTAAATATATTTCTCAAACTGTAACTATATTTTTCCAATCCGTAAATATATTTTTCAAACTGTAAATATATTTTACCAAACCGCACGTATAAGTTTCATCCGTAAATATATTTTTTACCGTACGTTTAATTTTTCATTCGTAAGTATATTTTTAACCATAAATATAATTTTCAAACCGTACATATAAATTGCCAGACCAATTATAATTTCATCCATAAAAATATTTTTCAAACTGTACATACAAATTTCCAAACCAACTGTACGTCTAATTTTTATCCTAAAATATATTTTTTTGTTCAGTGGGGAACCTGTTTCGCACCAGACCATCATTGAGCGAGTAAATTTTAATAACGACGATCACGGACGGGTAGTAGTTCTTATCACCCGGGGGTCTAGTATAGTGTTACAGCCTAACAGAGCCCCATGCTTTTTGGGTATCACATTTAAATCCGTGGGAGGGGTGGAGCGTGCATCTAGGGTCTATTGGTCGGTCCATGTGCACCTAGGATCAACATTTTCCCTCCCTTGAACGTTAGATACCCGCCTCATATCCCTGCCGCATCTACGCGTCGCCCGCCCGGGATAGCTGTTTCCTCCAGGTGACTAGTACACTTCAGCACAAAGTTGGGTCTATTGGTCGGTCCACGTGCACCTAGGATCAACATTTTTCCCCCATTGAACGCTAAATACCCGCCCCGTATCCCTGCCGCATCTATGCGTCGCCCGCCCGGGATAATAATTGTTACCAATTGAAAAGACTCCCCTGTTTGCGTGCATGCATAGGTAAAAGTGATAGGCAGGAGATACACTTTTTTTTTATTAAAAATCGTTTAGAGGTACATGCATAGTACAGTTGTGAAATAACAGCAAAAAAAGCCTAAGACAGTTAGATCTTCGAGCCAGGGATCTTCTTCAAGGTGGCCTGAAAGCTGTAAAAAGGTAAGAAATTGGAATTACCGAAAAATACTGGAATATAAAAACATAGTCAGAAGTCACATGTGTTGAAGGTTACCTTAAGTATGAGGATGCCCACGTTGTCCTTCAAGTTGGATTGAGTGTAAGTATGGTTTCCTCTTCAAGGCAGCTCCTTCAAGTCGGTCTGGAAGCTGTAAAAAAGTAAGAAACCAGAATTACCGAAAAATACTAGAATATAAAGCATAGTCAGAAGCCACACGTATTGAGGGTTACCTTAAGCATGAGGATTGAGCATGGAACCTTTATATTTCTGCCTGTAAAAAAAAAAATAGGTGTTTGAAAGCGAAACAATAACGGTGTACGTATAATACCACCTGATGGCCTTCATCTAGTCGGGGGTAGTTGTGTGTAGGGTATGGTGGGACTGAAACAAAAAAAAAACCACGAGATTAGGCACGGTAGAAATACAAAATGAAGCGACGTCAGGCGGAGACTGAGGGAGCCTAAAAAGCTCACCTTCGCAAATCATATAGGCTATAACGAAGCGATATCAGCCGAAGTAGTACCTTCAATTCGATAAGCGGAACGTAGTGCAGACTGAGAATTTAAGAACGTGGACAAGGCTGAGGGAGCGGAGTGATAACAGCTAGGTAGTTAAAAACCCAAAAATCCACCGGCAGTTTCCTGAAGGGGAAACTGACGGCTAGTAACGAATCCCCGGGAGCGTCCAGCGAAGGGGATAAGCCTCTATACCCGTAAAAAAATCAGAAGCTAGGTATTATAAAAAGCAAAAGTCCCACCTGTAGTTTATAAGATGTAATACAAACAAGAAGTGAGACATGTAAAGAAGTGATATCGCAAAAGGCCATATTGCGCGCATACAGTCTAGCTATCATGTGGAAGGAGGCGTCATCGCAGCGAGTCATAATACACGTTGTTTGTAGAGTTTGTGTAATACGGCTCCCTTCGATGGCGCTCTTCCAGACAACACCCGGGCGATACCACCAGGAGGCCCGTAATCCGCTGCGATACGTAAGGGAATGTGTTGGCAAAAAAAAACAAAAAATTAAATGTGACGAAGTTAAAAAAAACTAAAATTAAAAAAGGTATCCGTTGACGTATCGTGTTCATCACCCGAATTTGGAATTCTCAAACGCTAGTCGTCCGAGTGGCCCAACGGTGTTTCGTTGGTTCTAATTGCATGATGCCGCGTAGTCGAAACCAACGTTAAGTTCGTCGCCTAGGTTTCCAGTAGAAAACTAGGTGTTTATCGTAGACGTTAATAAAAGATATGGCCGAAAAAAAGAACAAGTATGGACAATAAACAAAATAAGTAAAGTCGGACACGAAGCTACGCAAACACAAATTTCCCCCCTTGCGAGGGAAAAATTTATTAAGTAAAAACCTACATTTTTAAGAAGATTTAAGATCTCTTTTAGCAAAACATTTATATAATAAAAAAAAAAAACCACACCGTGTACAATGAAGGAGATTTAAGATCTCTTTACATTTATATAATAAAAAAAAACCCACCACCATGTACAATGAAGGAGATTTAAGATCTCTTTAGCAAAACATTTATATAATAAAAAAAATCCCACACTATGTACATTGAAGGAAGTTTAAGACCTCCTCATCAAAATAGGTATATAATACAAAAAAAAATTCACAACATGATTGAAGAGGGTTTAGGACCCTGTAGTGAAACATTTATATAATAAAAAAAATTAAAAAAGGTTTAAGACCCGTACATTATTTAAGAGGGTTTAAGACCCCTAGGAAAAAAAAACACCAACAGCAACGTCAGTCTCATTTTCCCCCCCACAGTCGATCATAACAACGGCTTACAGCATTGAAAGCAGTCTTTATTTTCGGAAGGTGTAACGAATTTAAAGTGTCTTTTGACGAAGCGAACGACACGGCGGTCGTTAAAATCCTTCGTCATAGGATGGAAATGTTGTTGGATACGAGTCATGGGGAGACCATTGGCTTTATGATATAGAAAATAAAGGCAGTATTGGCCGCATACCGTACTACAAGGTCCTTGGTAGGTGTGTAGATTATAATTCTTAAAGGTAGAATTCCTACCGAGGAAACGCAGGATGTGTACGTTAGTAGGCTTCAGACCATAGCTGTCAAAATAGTCAACGGACGCTTTGAGGTGGTCGAAATAGATGGCGATCCAGTGACTACCTGGTTTGGAAGAGGGGTCCAAATTAACGATGTACGCCGAATGGGTGGCTGTTCTAGGTAGCTGATCGGAAGCGTACACGTCACCGAATAAAGCCCCTAGCTTCTTGTGACTGCTAGCTGCGGCGCGCAATTGATCCGTTTGCATTGTTTTTTAGTGTTCATATAGAATGTTTCTAGATTGATCGATTTCGAGTACGGATTGATGCACCATGTAAAGTACTAAATTTATAGTTTCCGTAAGGGCTTCTTTGAAACTAATGTCGATACGAAGAGATCCTTGACGAATGAGGTTGTAATGGCACTCTCCTTGGCTTTTATCGGAAGTCAAATCAAAGGCGTACAGCGCATTGCCTTCCGGGTAATCACCATACGCGATGGGTGGAGGCGAGCCCGAAACCAGTTTGTTGGTATCTTGAAAAAGTGAGTAATAATTTCGCACGTATAAAGAATTGTCATAGTCTGGTTTATAGGGAATAGAAGGAATAGTTTTTCCATCGGCCTGCAAAGCGAGATAATTAACGTTGTAGTTGGCAAAGTTGTAAGGATTTTTAGTATAACTACCGTTGTATGCACTATTCGAAACCAGGCCGAGAAGACAAAACGAAGGCATGTTTCCCAGGACGGCATTATCGAGATTGCCTTGTAGACTACCTTGAGGTATAGTAAAAGTTTTAATTTCAACACGGCGGACTGGGTACTTTGCGGAACCGTCTTTTAAGGCCTGGGTGAACCCCACCAACACTGCCGGCGATGGTGTGACTCGGCGGACGAACAAGGCTGCCTTAGTGATGTTCACGCGGTAGCTCGGGTTGGTCTCGGCGCTCATTAAACAGAATGCATCTTTACTACGAGTTAATTTGAGACGGAGATCGACATTGTTTAACAAAAGTCTGTCTTGCTGAAATAGATCGCAGTGAGGGCGACCGTACAGGTCTATAACTTTACTAGTCTTGACACGTTTGGTGCGTGCTTTAAGACCAACGTTACTTCCACCAGGATTACCACTATCGAAACTACCGGCAGTATCGACTTCCCACAGTTGACTGGAGAGGTGACCGGCTTTAGCATCGGTGCCATGAGTCAATAAAGTCTCTAAATAAGAACGAAATGCGTACCCATTGTCGCTATTAGACACTTGTTTTCCATTTAATGTACAATCGCATTGCGAAAAAAGGGAATGTAAAAGTAGATTTACAGGACCAATCTTCTCGGTGTCTGTTATAGTCGTCGCTACACCTTTAACTATTTTGCACTGGATGTGTAAAAACGACTGACTCAAGTCCAAGAGACAGTCGGCAGCTCCAGGAACCACGAATTCGATAGGAGCACCGTCACTTAATGTGGCTAAAGGATGATACTCGACTAGAGTGTCATCATTTACGGTCACCTGCACGGGAGGTGTCGTAAAGAGCTCAAGTTCTTCCTTGGTGCAGGGGACTGAATCTCTGTCTGGTTTCAATGACATGATGATGTGGAATGAAAGACGCCGTAGTACAGTATGCGGTTATATACTTTCTGTTGCTCATTTAACCGAAAAAGTCCGCCTTTCTTCTAGGCTTGCTTCTTCGTTTTTTGGAAGCCTGTAGGCGTCTTAGTTTTCTCTTCCCACCTCCTGATTGACAACGCTTCTTCTTCCTCTTGCGACCGGTTCCCACTTGCCCACCTGTAGCAGTGGCCACGGCATCGTGTTTAGCCGCCCTCCATCTCGTCCGAGCAGCTTCCTTAACAGATTGTCCAGACTCTACGTCATCCAGCATCCTTCCCCCAGATCTTAGCGCATAACGTCCTATCCCCATTAAACCTCTTTTAAGAAAAGGGACGGCCGACCGAAAGATACCGC
>JAHWFP010105074.1:0-10158 GCA_023313725.1 Lithobius niger | reverse complement strand
GACACAGCTATAAAATATATTCGTTTCAACCGTCGGTAAAACCTTGATAACAATTTTTTTCAGCGATTTGAGCGGTAGTGGCAATGGCATGGAGTTGACTGACAGTGGCCATTTTTTTTTGGGGGGGGAGGGGAAGGGGGCACTGCATGGTACGTAGCTTGCTGTGTACTAATTTTCTGGGATGACGTTTCTTTTAGTCATCTAGCGCTAATGACGTGCACGTGACGTCAGGCCCGAATTATTTATAGCCGGGGGAGGGGGGTGCGGGGGGGGGAGCCCGAGGAAATGAAAATGTGGCTACAAAATTTCCAATGAACCCCCCCCCCCTTCAAAACCCTGGAAAATGTTGACCCTCCCACTCAAAGTCCAAAAATAATGTGACCCCCCCTAAAAAAAATCTACTTTTCCTTTGTCTATTGAGACTGCCTGTAGTTGAAGTCACAAGAGTTTAACTTTTTTCTGGTTTTATGAAGAAAAAAACTTTCCTGACGTTCCTGAATCAAGGAGAAAAATGAAATCGCAGCATGTCGTTGCTTTGAAATATGGAAGCGTTTAACTAATAATTCCTTTAGTCGTTGTGGGCAAAACTGAATAAGGTGTCATCATTTTGCACTTTTCGAAGGTCCATTTCATAAAACTTTTCTGCTGCCGGCAGGTTTGCTGTCATTCAACAAGCATTTTTGTTTTGTTACCGGGACGTCAACGTTTTATTTGTTATTTTTAAAGAAAAACTCGTTTTCAGTTATTACCACAGGATTGTAGTTTTTTTTTTTTATCAATAAATCTTCTCAACGACGAGTTGCATAATTCCAAAGATGAAAAAAAAAAAACAGAGCACTTGCACGAGGTACTTTTATCAGCTTGGGAATGCAACGAGTGGTTGAGAAAATGTATCGATACTTAAACTACGCTTGAGTTGTATTTGAAATGAGAATATACCGTCTCCTTTAAACATCAACTTTAAAATATAAACTTCAACTTGCATACTACGGCCTAGTTGTATGTATTGCAGCGGTTTCTCGCTTAAATTCACAATTCCTGTTTTACGAAATGATGAATGTGTACAAATTGATGCCATATGAACTCACTGGTTCGTTTAGTGTTTATAGGAATGGTATTTTCTACCGCCGCCTCCATGAATACAGTAGTTGTTTCCCCAACGATCCATCAAAAACTTACCGAAGGTAACTCTCCGTGAAGGCAGACAACTGTTGTAGGACGAACATCCCCGTCAGGGCGCTTCAACCAAAGTAAATACGTGTTTTATTCTTAATGAAAATATAGTTTCTTAGATTTAAAATAGATACGATTGTGACAATAATAGGTTTTACGAGAATTATTATTAATTTAATGCACGGTGGTGACGTCACGCCAACACATCCCAATGCTAAAAGTGTAGCCGTTATATATGGTTAATCTGAAAACCCACACACGTCACCGTGGGTTAATTTTGATAACCCACACTTTTTTGATAACCAAACACTTTTTCCGCGCTCTACACAACCCCCGCTCCAGCCGGAGTGACATGTGACATATAATGACCGACTTTGCAAAACTACCGTACACAACACAAATTCAACCAGCAAACCCCATTGCAACCAACATGAATAGGCACATTTGCAACCTGCGACATTTATCGCACTAACCCGGAAAAAAAAACCTCGAGTAGGCTACTATGCTAGGCCCCCACCCATGGAGGAATGGTTCAACCCGTACCCAGCAACCTTTCGTTCCGACGCTACGCTACTACGCTACTGTCACTTCCTAAACACACCTAAAAACCTACGAGACGCAAGCGAATAGCACGTTTTATACGCTATATCTTATTTAAACTAATAAAGTAGAAAAAATACGGTTTTACCTTAAACACAAACGTCAGCGACTGGGACAGGATATAGGTACGTCCTCGCGTACGTGAGACTTTCGCAGACAGAAAGTTTCAACCGGAAGTTTGAGTTCAGGAATTTACGTCATGACTCACAAATGAAATTTTCAAATAATTTTTTTTAATCTCAAATAACTAGATATGTTGGCTCGACGTCACACCGTAGCATTAAAACACATATCCGTGAGGTCTGGCCGTTTTACCGTGGATCAGCGCTCGTGTGATTTCCCTCCACCCCCTCGAGTATTGAACTAGCCGTTTCTCGCAGACGAGCGAATATCCACGGTAAAACGGCCAGACCTCACGGATATCTCTTACTTATTTTCTATTTCCAGTTAATTCAAGTACCGCATAATATTTTATATACTGGGCTTACCTCTACCGCCACGATAGGCGTAGTAGCGGCGGAAGGCCTTACCAGAGTGGAGACTAATGCTGCCACTGATCGTCTGTCAGCATGGTAACCATAGATTAGGTGCGCATCGCCGGGAAGTCTAATAATGCGTCACTTGACTATCAGTTACGTCGTATATGTTTAGAAATTGGTTTATGCCTACCAAATACAGTTCTTTCATACTTTCGTTATGTGGCGGAAGCCAGGATACCAGACGAGTTGAACGTAAATACAAGATGGAGGGACGAGGCTGACAGTTTAATCTGATAAAAACAAAATACCGTGTGTTTTCGTTTAATCAGTGTTAAGAATGGTGATTGGCTGGTGGCTGCCGTTTGCTGGCTTCCATTGGTTAATAATTGTCGTTATAAAATTATGAAGGTGTATTTTGATTGGAAAATATCGGGGGAGGGGAGGTTTAGCCCTTCCCCATATATTCACCTGTTTACGCCCTTGGGACACGCAGGAGCCATTTAAAAACATGAGCTCTACTCGTGGGAGCTGTTGTAGGAGAAGGTTGGTCGCCATCTTGGCGCCCAACTCCCTCTGACAACACACAAAAAAACCAGGCAGAAGGGAGAGAAAAATTCAACGGTAACATCAAATCAATTTTTTTCCATAAAAAAAATGAATTTTCAATTTAGCTTATAAAGTTCATTACATTAATAATGTCTTGGAATTGTTTCAGCACAGGTTCTATTTTACGTACGTAGCAGCTTTTTTGCCATTTTATCATAATTGTCTTTTCGGATTACATTTTTATTAATTTTTTTTGTTATAATGACACAGTTCAACTCCTGTAGTTTTCACACTTACCATTAACAAGTATTTATTGAACATGCCTAACGTTTTGTGTAGGCTTTCTATCATTGATGGGCCTTAATACCCGTTAAGCTTTTTGTATTTGTATTTATCGGTCATTATTTTTTGTTACTCAACAAGTCTGTCTAGTTTGATAATTTTCTTTGCACGCTACACAGCCTTTATTGGAAACGCAGATGTGATATGTATAAAATTAAAGTTAAAAAGGTAACTACTGGTTTTTGAGTTTGAATTGCTTTGTGTTATTAATAAATATTTTTTTTTAATTTTTACTAAAAATACGTATGGACTGCGGATATTTACATGGTTGTATTTGGTACTTTTTTTCATTTTTATCAGTCTGGAAGAATACCCGAATTAACTTATTTCGAAAACATGAAAATCATTTTTTTTTCAAATCCGGGAATGTCTGCAAAATAGCGGCCGTAGTCGTCGCAATCATTTCCATCTCTTCAACCAACAAAGGAGTGAACCTCAAAGCAGAACGCCATGTTGGGAAATATTGTTTGCTCACGGTGGCTGGCAGAAGCCAACGAAAATCGCTTTTCGTGACAACCACAACAAATTTGGAAGGGCTTATCGGCGACAGACAGTCCACCGGAAATGACGCCATCATTTTGGAGTGAGGGACTTGTTGGTTTTAATCGTCTTTTACGACCCAACAACTTATCGTCTTTGTTGTACGGCACCAATTGCGGACGAGCAAACGTGTTTAGCTTCGTCCCTCAAAACATTGCCGCAATCATCGACCACGTCCTTTGCTATTTAGCAGTCCTCACAGCCAGTGTCGGATTTACACTGCCTTCGAGCAGCCTTATTACCATTATTATTACAAAAAGCTTAAGCGCATAATACGGATGGAAACCTTAAAAAAACATAAATTTGCATACATAAATTAAACATAAACATACACAAACATACACATACACATACACATACATACATAAATTAAACATACATTACCTGTGAATTTTGGCATTCGTTCCTCTAAGTACTGGTGTTTCCCTTGAGGTTTTCCGTTGCTTGTAGCCGCCAAGTCGATAACCCAATTGCACATGCACGGGCACATCCCTCTCAGTATAAGAGCACTACAGCGAGAAAAGCAGGGATAATTTTCCCTCTCGCTATAGTCAAGGTGGTGACTTAAGAGGGGAGGTGGGTGGGTACTGTATGTTTTCCTAGGGAAACAAAGAAATTTCCGCCCCCCCCCCCCCTCAGGGACAGCAAATTTATGTTTCCGCTGGAAAATATATATTACCTGTGAATTTTGGCATTCACATGTGAGACTTCGTCAAAGTTAGTTGACAGGCACCGCATTGACAGGTACCCTAGGGTTTCAAGCTGGCTCCCCCCAAACAAACAAAAATTAACAAATTTCGCACTTTATTCAGAAAACAGGTGAACAGGAGTTTGGATCTCTTTCGTAGGATACGGTGGCCCTGAAAAGAGCCGTTTGTTTAAAGATGAGGGTCTTGGTTCCGTGTTGATGCCTTGCTTCTGTTTCTGAGTGCTTAAGGGGGCGTGACGACACATCTGGCTGCGACGTAGTCCGTAGGCTTGCTTCGTCATTTCTCTGAAGTAGTGTTACGTGAAGACGGTGGTGCTTCTCTAGGATGCTGCTGACAGGATGTCTGGAACTGGAACGTAGTTGTGGAAGGCCCATGATGCGGAGATTGCCCTCAGCTCATGTGCCGTAACTCTAATGTTTTCATCTGTGCAACTGATGTTCTTTTTCTCGTACGCACTTAGGATGACTTCTTTGATGAATTTGCGATGGTGCCTGCAGAAGTTTCGCCAAAGTTTCATTTGAACGGTAGCAAGAGTTGGTTTCTGCCCTTGTGACTTTCGTTGTTGTCAGTTCTGTTGAGGTAGTAGTGGAGTACTCGGACTGGAAAGAGAAGGTGTTCAGGTTTGTTGACGATGATGCTGGTCAAGCCTGGAATGATGATTGGTTTAGTTGGTTCGCAATGCTTATGGGTTTTGGCTCTGATGTGAGGGTGACTATGGAGTTGTCAGAGATGAAGATGCAAAAAGATGTGCCTGCTGATAAGGCTTGTTCTTTGCTGCATTGAAGGCTTGCTGCTAGTGTTGTGAGGAAGATGGTTTTCCGTGTGAGAACATTTATGAGGCTGTTCTGCATTGGTTTCTAAGGATCGTTCATCAGAGATTCCAAGACCACGGAGAGGTCCCAGTCTGGGAAGACTCGATTAGTTACAGATCGTTCGATTTTAAAGGACTTTATGAGGGAGGAGATATGGTAGTCATCGAGGAGAGAGGTGGTTTGAAGACTAACTTCAGTGCTGAACAGTAAACTAGGATTGTTGAACCTTTCAGATCTTCTTTGAAAAGATCAATGAGAAAACTTTCAGACCTTCTTTGAAAAGATCATTGAGGAATTTCAAAAGTTCAGGCATAGTGGGATTGATTGAATTAACTTTCCTTCTGTCACATCAATGAAACCACTTTGTCCAGTGACTGTCGTAGATTCTGTTGGTAGAATCCCTGATGGCTTTGCTGGCGATGTGAGTTGCTTGTTCATCATGAATTCCTGCCTTTTTGATGAGTTTGATGATAGTAGCAATTCATTAAGGTTTAAAGCACTGGTGTTTGGGTGGGTTTTGGTTCCCTTTTGTTGTGACAGCAGATCCAGAATTGCTGGAAGGCTTCTTGGAGTGTCGATGACGAGACTTAGAAGATCAGGGAACCATGCTGCCGATGACAAATTCGGTGCGACCAGCAGGAACAGACCCTGTGATTGAGATATCTTTTGAAGGACCTGTGGATTGTGGAAGCAGCTTGAACGGAGGGAAGAGTTATTCTCCCAAGGAAAGGTAAGCACGTCTACCGCCAGCTCTTGCTCATCTGGGACTGGGCTGACAAAGTGGCGAAGTCTGGTATTGTGCCTCGTGGCAAATAAGTCGATCATTGCGGTGCCCCAAATGTTTAAGAGATATTCACAGATGGATTTCTTTAAGAGTCTATTCCCCTGTCGAAAGTTTTCGGCAAGAGGGAGAGTCTGCAATCACATTCCTGTTGCATGGGATGTGAAGTGGAAGGATGGTCATGTTTTGTTCTATGCATAGCTGGAAGATAGATGAGGTCACTTCGTGAAGTTTGGGAGACCTCGTTCCTCCTTCTTTCCGAATGTAGGCCACTGCTGTTGTGTTTTCTGCTTGAACTTGAATGATCTTCCCTTTGAACAAGTGTTGGAAGTGACGCAGGGCATTTAGGACTGCCTTCAGTTCTAGGGCGGTTATGTGATCTTAGTCTTGATTAAGCAGGATGTCTCGTGGTGAGCTGTGTCTGCTCCCCAGCCTTCCAAGGATGTATCAATGAACAGAAGGAGGTCTGGAGGAGGTTCGTGAAGTGGAACAGATTGTGAAAGGGTCTGGATATATGACCACTACAGAAGGGTTTCCATTGGGAAGCGTTTGCTTGTTGGAAGGTGTAGGTTTGGTTGGTCTGGTAGATTTCCCCACCTGTCGATGCAGAAGTGGTGGAGAGTTCTGCTCATCCATCTCCCTTAACGGACAAGATTTGCCATGGAATCCATCTTGCTGATGAGGGAGTTTAGTTCCTTGACGGTATGATGAGACTGTTGACGAGAGGAACGTGCTTGAGTTATGATGTCTTCCTTTCTGTCTGATGTCTTCCTTTCTGTCTGTCACAGATTTTAGGTTGAATGAAACTCCCAGGAAGATAAAATCTTAAGCTGGAATGAGTCTCGAATTCTTTACGTTTATGCCGAAGCCAAGTTGGTTGGGGAAGGAGATTGTAGCGTTTCGGTTGGAGTGGAGTTCCGTAGGATCTGGCTTGTTCAGTAAGCAATCGTCCAGATAGGAGTTTGCGGCAATTTGATTGCGGTGTAGGTGTGCCAAAACTGGTTCCAATACGAGGGTAAAAATCCTGAGAGCTGCATTCAGGCCGAATGGAAGGATTGGAATTCATAAACCCTGTTGTTGTACATGAAACGGAATAGGTGGATTGATGCATACAGTGGAACGTAAACAGAGTCGGACTGGGTAGCAAAGGGCGCCTGTGCCATTTAGAGAAATGAAGGGGGAGGGGCACCACGCATTTTACCAGGAATTCAAGTCTGATGGGTCTAGAGAGCGCTCTAAGCTCCCCAAGCATTGTCCAGGGAAGAGCCCAGGAGTCTTTGCTTAATTTTAACATTCTACTGGCTTTGAAGAGCGTCAACACGTGTATTACCGTATATTTAACGCATTGGCTTGTTTATGACCTTCTTTCTTGGAAGTCATGGGTCTTTTTTTTTCTTTGAAGGGGGAGGGGGGAGGAGTTTAGAAAGTGTGTTGAAAGTGCAAGTAAGGGTAAGGAGAAAGAGGGGGATTTGTGCCTGAAGGAAAGCTTAACAACGGAAAAGATTTCATTTTTCTTTCGCGGAGGGGTAAAACAGAAGGCTGCCCATGGGGTGCCAAAAGTGTGGTAACCAAAGGGCGCCTGTGCCAATGGCACAGTGGCAGTATGGCCAGTCCGAGCCTGAACGTAAAGGTATGCGTCTTCCAGGTCTATGGAAATTGTCCAGTCGTCCTTCTGCAGGGATTGGTGGATGGAGCCCAGAGTTTCCATTTTGAAGTGGCATTTGTCCATGTAACGGTTGAGCGGTTTGAGGTTGAAGATTAGCCTCTCGCTACCGAATTTCTTTGGCCGGAGGAAAATCGAGCTGTAGAATCCTGGTCCCAGTGGGTGTTGACATTCTTTTATTGCATCTTAAGTAGGTCTTGTATTTCAGATGACAGTTTTTTGTTTTTGCATGGTGTAAATTCCCATGGAGGGCATTAGGCGGGTAGTGGTTTGTTGATGAATGTTGGAAGAAAGTCGTCTTGGAAAGAACCTGATTGATTGTTGTTATTCTTTTCCAGGGTGGGAGGAAGTGACGTAGTCGTCCCCTGACTAGAAGGGATGATAGCAGTTTAGCGTCATTGATAGTTGCGGGATTACCCTTGGTTCCCGGTGAGGACTATCGGCTACGTCTGTCTGGAGTCCTGCAGTTATTCTGTCCCTTGCTCTTGTTGAATGCTCTTGTTGCCACGAAAGAACTGATTGTCATAACGTCGACTGTGGTCATTCTCAGCCTTATTGTGAGGCTTGGTTTTAGGCCAGTGGCTTTGTTGCTGTAGCTGTTATAGGGTTTGAAAGGCTTGGTGAAAGGCTTTTGTTGTTGTTTTGGTTTGTTTTCCCTTGGCTTCTTTGAAACATCCAGATGTGGTGCCAGTTTGTGGATCATCCCACGAAAGAGGGTGTCAGACTCATTGATGGGTTGATTTCGTAGTTGGTGTTTGGGCAAATCATTCAAATTTGTAATGCAGTCTGAAGAGCGATGTCACGCATCAGTAGTGTTGAGTTGAAAAGGGCTTTTGTAAACCAGTTCAGTGGTAGGTTGCTAAACAGGCCTTTTGGAATAATTCCGAGATAAGGGTTGATAACTGCTTGACCTCGGAGGGAGTAGGGCTAGCAGAGAGTTTTTCCACACAAGGGACGCACGGCTGTGTTCAGGACATCAGCTTGGGAATGTAGAGGTCTGTTCCAAAGTTCATCTTCATTTCTGCAGTTAGGAATTCGGATTGTGGATAGGTGTCAAAATTCCTTGCGTTTGCCAAACCATCGTCGAAGGGCTTGAAGTACCAGGTGTCCCGACCGGAACGAGGTGGAGGGGGTTCCTTGTCCAATTCAAGTGGTTCACCTCTAACGAGGAGAAGACCACAAGTGCATAGAAGGTTCGTGAGCAGTGTTGTTGATTGGCCGAAAAAAGATCGTGGCTTGAGATTGCGAACCCAAAGGCCAAAACCAAATCCTGTTGAAAGTCCACGATTAATGACAGAAACGTGGTCCAATGATAACGGTTTGTAGAGAAAGCAGTCAGGTACTGTGTCTTCCACAGTCTTTAGGAGGTCCGAAAGGGGAATGTTGAATGGATCATCAATGTAAGGTTGTTATGGAAGAGGACGTGGCGATGGGGTGCCTTTTGTCGTCAATGTGTTGAATCGGTAGCCGATGCGACGAAAGGTGGTCACGTGAAAAGCCGGTTGGCGAAAAGGGGAATGCTGTTTCAGTGTCGACTTACGAGAGGACCAGAGT
Source organism: Lithobius niger (assembly GCA_023313725.1). NCBI lineage: Eukaryota > Metazoa > Arthropoda > Chilopoda > Lithobiomorpha > Lithobiidae > Lithobius > Lithobius niger. The sequence goes on along the minus strand of JAHWFP010105074.1, from coordinate 958 downwards.
TTCTTCGATGGCTGTTGTGACGACGATTGGGATCGTTTATGGCTTGCGTCACTCGATATCTAGCAATCCATTCTTTGGTGTAGCCTTCTTTGGCGGAGAAGTTTTGGATGCTGGAGGGTCCACCTGATGTTGCCGGTAGTTGAAATCGCGAATGGCGCCATCAACAAGCCGCTTAACCTTGCTGCGTGAAAGGGATGGAGGTGAGTGATGGGACGAAAGGGACGATAGGTTGAGCGATGACTGAGGAGACTTCCTTTCGTGCTTGGAGACCAAAATTGCATGGTTCTTATATTTGCGCTTAAGCCTGGAGTAACGTTCATTAGCTGCACGGAGGTCGATTTCAAGAGCAGTGAGATCCAATGGGCAAGCCGTCCGGTGGCCGCCTTGGATCAGGGACGTAATAGCGGCGTTGGTCTTTTCGTCGGCGATAAATACAGTTGACTTGACCGGCGAAAGGGGAGCGACGTGGCAGTGGATCGAGGCTTGTGGGGAAGCAGGAAGCTGCTCTTGAGAAATGTCGATGTACAAAAAGTCGGCGAGAATATCACAGCGGATGGCAGATGAGCTGGCGGGCGAATGGGTGGAGGCATCCTATGAGGCGTCCTTTGCTTTAAGAATGGGAAGCTGAACTCTTTTCGTGCGGCAGGAGAAGGTTTTCGGTCTGCGAAAAGGGCCAGACAAAAGGCTAGTATATCTTCAAGACGGCGGATGCGGGAAACGAAATGATGCGAATGCTCACTTGAAGAAAAATGGTGCCTGCCTTTTGCGTTGACGCGCTTTTATCCTGAGAGGGATGCGCCCACGCATACACAATCGGGTTATCGAGCTGGTGGCTAGAAGCAACAGGAAAACATCAAGGGAAACGCCAGCACTTCGAGGAACGAATGCCAAACTTCACAGGCAAAAAAACAGATGCCTTTGATCTGGTTTTTATTGTGGAATCTTGGCTGAGTGATAC
>JAHWFP010105069.1:0-11527 GCA_023313725.1 Lithobius niger | reverse complement strand
TTTAGCAGGACGTGACTGAAAAACTAAAAATGTCAGTATAATTGAATTATCCTTGTGAGGATACGTGAGCTTCTGGTGCCAAAAGCTTCACTGTGAATTTTTAGTGACCTCAGTGAGTCTTAAGGTTGAACGGAATAGAGAAGAGTGCACTCTGCACATGTTGGTTGGACGCCAGAATATTTTAGTAAAAGATCATTTTACGGGTCAAGGAGTCAGGGCCTTAATGGAAATTGTAACAAAATTAAAAACAAATAACCTGATGATCTTAAAATAATCACGAAAAGAAAGACAGTCTTGCAATGCAACCGTTGAAACGGGTTTGTTGTTTGACATTCAACTAAAGGCCTCGGGCAGAAGAAAAGTACCCTAGCCTACTCCCCAAGAGAGTCGCTTGGTGAGTGTAAACGCCAAATTCCCGAAACCAGTTGTTGATGAAGCAATTTTGTTAAAAACTTTGGGATTGTTGAGAGAAGACCGTTACATGAACAAATTCAATGTAAATAAATTTAATGCATGTTAAAAGAAACAAGGAATTGGAATTACTATGCCAGTAGCCTACTTGGGGACAGGGAACATAGAGTACGAATACAAAGTAGAGTACATAGGATACAAAGTAAAAGCCGAAAGTGTACATGTTTACATAAAAACTCGACGTTTCGGTTCTTCTCAGAGCCATTATCAAGAATAACAAGTAAAAACAAATTACAAATAACACAAGAAAGCCATGAGTCAAATTGCAAGTAAAATGTCCATCTTAACAAGGCAGAACTTGCTAGGACGCGTTAAAAACGGACAGAACGTAAAAAAATTTGTTTTTTAAATTTAAAACTAAAGGGGACTTCGATGTTTACTTGTGACTAGCACCAAACGAAGTGCCAGTGATTAGCTGAATCCAGTATTTACGTGGGTTTGCTGCGGCTCCTCTGGTGTCGGAATTTGTCAACTTGAAATTTTTCAATATATGAATGTAATCTTTAAATTATTTTTTTTAAATGTCAAGTTGACAAATTGCGACTTGAAATTTTTTAATGTATCGATGTAATCTTTAAATTATTTTTTATAAAATGTCAAGTTGACAAATTCCGACACAAGGGGAGCCTCAGCAAATACATATAAATGCTGGATTCAGCTCATAACTGTCACTTCGTTTGGTGTTATCAACAAGCACGCATCGAATTCCCCTTTAGTAGAAAAAAAATTTTACAGTTCTGTCAGTTTTGAACACGGCCTGATGGACATTTTACTTGCAACTTGACTCATGGCTTTCCTGTGTTATTTGTAATTCGTTTTATATGCTACTTTGATACGGGCTTTAAGATGAGTTGAAACGTCGAGTTTTTATGCATGTTTGTGCACTTTCCGGCGTTTACTTTGTCACATTCTTCAAGTGCTTTTTAAATTTAATTTAATAACAGGGCTATAGGGACAGGGAACGCTCGTATTGGGAAAAACAAAGAAATTGACAAAAATAAAGAAATTAGAAAAAAATAGTAGGTCCCTGTTCTTTCTTAGTATGCGAAATTGGGAAGAAAGCTGATGCTCGTTATAGTGTATACAGGTAGTGAATAGTAAAACGAAGCCATTAAGTGCAAAGGAGTCAATTTTTACAACGTTTTGCCTCCTTTTTCGAAGTTTTTCAAGTGAGCACTAAAACTAAAACTACAACAATAATCCACTACAAAAACGACACGCAATTCAAACAAACTGTTGTTAACTAAAACAAGAAAGACTTTACAAAGGGCAAATTAAGAACATAAGTCATTCCTACAGACGTAAATTACTTTTAATTTAATTCAAATTAAAAAGAAAAAGATTTTAATTGCTAATTGTGAGCAATGCGAAGTTCATGGTTAAAAAATTATTATCGTAACTGGAATGTCAGTTCGCTTTGAAACGTTTAACATTTCGCGAGTTAATGCGTACTGATATGAAACGCATATTGTTTAGAAACGACCACAAGATTGGCTGATCATATGCTTCATATTTCAGTTAAATGTGTTCTTATGGCGTGAACTCTGTGCGAAATATTGCGTCATACGTCTAAGGATAGGACACTTTTTATTTCCCATTTCATGTAAGAAAGTTTAAACGATGAACGCTTAGCCTATTGGCGCCGCTGCATTCGAACGATCAAAAATTCTTAATAGCGTCGTTTCATTAGAAAATATATTTAAAACATTCATTTAAAAGAACATACAATACACGAATTAAAAAAAAAACCTAGTCCATGAAATTAAACAATAAAATAACCTTGTAACAAGACCGCTCTATATTTAAAAATACAATTCAGTCAGGTTCATAAGTGGCGTACCACAGGGTTCAGTTCTTGGCCCCTTTCTGTTTATTCTTTACTTAAACGACAAGTCCTCCATCTCCAAATCCTGCAAGCAAAGCAAGTTTGCTGTTGACCTGCTTTGTCATACCCCAGTATTGGGCAACGTTAACGTATCCCTATTGCAGGGTGAGACGGAATCCTTGAGTGGTCGACTGTATGGCAACTTCCAATTACACAAACACAATATCAAACATTTCATGTTGGAAATTCAAGCCCAGACCATACCTATGTACTTAATAATCTTAACCTACCAGCCATATCCAAAAAAGGGTTTGAGAATTGTGCTTTGCTCTATACCCTCAGATAATCTTCGCATTGTGAACTCAGCCCTTGGTCGACTGCACATTATAAGGCATGGATTCGCCTCGGGTAGTACAGACATACACCTTAGTCCTGGCTTTTCGAGTTTATGACAGACCACTCTTGGAATATGTTAGTTCGGTGTGGTCCCCATACTTGCTGGGAGGCATTGATCACATCGAATCCGTACAGCGTCGGTTTACCCACTCCTTGGCGGGTCTTCAAAACTTTCCATGTCACTCACGCTTACAACGTTTGCGATTGGAATCCCTTGAATTACGACGACTGAAAGCCGATCTATTTTGGCTTTAAGATTATTACGGAATTTCTTCCAATCGACGTCTCCTTCTTTGAACTCAGGAAGGTGGAAAAAACACGGGCCCACTGTTTTAAGCTGGTCAATCCTAAAACCCGTTTGGACGTACGCTCTTCTTTTTTTGCAGTGAGAATTGTTAACCCAAGGAATGCGCTGCCATCCAAATTAGTCCAGTCGGCTTTCCTTTGGAGATTTAGAAGTCGACTCGACGAGTTGGACCTGTGACCGTTCCTGAGGAGACCAGAGTTTTGTCCGCCCAAATTGCCTCCGTCCCCTTAATGAACTGTTCGTGATACCGGCTTTAGAGTCTTCTCCCTTTGCACCATAGCGGGTATAGAAAGCCGTAGATTATTAGTATCATATTATTACTTTTAAGCTCAGTGCATGGACATTGTCTACCTTTCTCTGACGTGAAGCACTAACAAAGTGGAGCATTTACGCCAGATTCGTGCTTGAAATGGAAGGTCGCCATTTTGGAGGAAAAGGTACGCTGAGTAGCACAGAGGTGTATACAGATTCGTGCATTTTTAGAAATAATTACAGGGGATTATCCTCAAGTAGCGCCTCTCACAAGCCATTATAGTTTAAACGAAGCAAGCAGTCTGCATTAAAGACTGGCTTTCTTTCAGAATAGTTTCTTTAGGGAAACTGTTCGTGTAGTAAGATGGCGATCAACTGCTGATTCGAGTAATTTTAATATAAAACGAATTTAAGTATAAAACACAACTGAAGCATTTTACCCAAAATCACAAACTCACAGTGTTATTAGTTTCCTATAAAGAACTTAGAAGAGGAGAGGGGGGGGGGGGGGTATTGAGGACTGATGGATCGATAAGAAAGTCACTGAACTTTAGATCATGGATAAAGTGTTATGATATTTAAATATATTTTGAATCGGCGATTTCCAGTAACCAATAAATGTGGTGTCCTAGGGAACGAAGACCTGTTTCAGGAGACTTACGTGTTTGACGTGTACTGAAGACGATTCGCTAACTGCCAAAAACAAAAAGAAATATCTGGCGTTCTTAATAAATATATAGTGCCCGTCAAGTAGTGGAATTTTTCGTCGGGCTCGTATACTTTTGGAATAATCACACTTTCAATTCTTATGCTGAAAGACTGAAGAGGAGCCATATTCCTCTGCAGTATATTGGTTAATGATTTAACAAGCTCAAAATCGGACTGGCTTCGGCAAGCTAAAAAGCGGAAACTACTGGTTATGTGGGGCTCCATTCTACTGAATGTCAGACACCCACATTTAGGCCTACTAAACCACCGTGATCTAGAGATGAGTGAAAGCAGCATGACCTTAATGTTTAATGATTGAGAAGATGCATTGAGAAGTAATCTGTGTATTTTTCTGTCAAGGAGGATGTTTGTAATGTTCCAGAGTCAAATTCTCTCTTTGAAAGCATTAAATGCTGAGCAGAAGAAATGGAGAGCAAAGCCCATCCCCCATTTGGTAGATCAACGTTTTAAGATTTTTTTTTACGTCAGATAGTCACCCTCGTTCTGGTATGTTTACCTCAGAAAATTTAAATTATTTTAAGGCCACAGGAACCGTTCTCCAATCATGGTTCCCATTATCGGACGAGGAATTTCTTTTAGGCCTATATCCACTGATCAACATGTTTACCTAGGATTTCTGATGAGTTCAATAGTTTCTGTGGAATACCTCTTCCAATCACTACCCTCGAAATCCTTAGTGCGGATTTATTTCTCCCCATAGTTTATATCAGGTATGTGTTGCAGCTGTATATTTGCAACCTTGTGGCAGAGGCTGAACAATTTTGTGAAAATAAATCAGGAAATACCAGCACAACTGTTCCAATTTTCAACCATTTATTTGCATATCGATTAGCTTCAAACACAAGCATGGTTCACAAGCATCAGTTTACATACGAATCGTCTTCTAATTGATAAGCATATGAATGTGTTCAGCATTATTTCTCACAATCACTCTCCAAGACTGTGGACCACACAAGTGAAATATGTTTGGAACAAAAAAGACCAAGTGTTTGGTTTTGTCTTCCTGGTGATTCGAGCAGAACAAAACCATCAATCCACATAATATTAGGAATGCTGCCACATGGTGGCAACTTCCCAGCATCCATGCCTTTCCCATATCACCATCGGATTTTGACTGGTAGCACGAGAAAAGCCAGGCAGTACCATTCACTTCTGCTTGTGCCTTTGTCTTTTTTTTTCATTTGGGCCTACCCTCTGAAAGAGAGCCGTATGCACCATACAGTACCAGTCATGACTGGTCATGTGTGCCCATGTTTGAACCATTCTGGACTAACCAACGTACCTCTGTCCTAAGAATGGTCAGTGATTGCTTCTATCCCACTGACCATTTACGAAAAGACAGAATAAGCAATGTATTTGACTTTTTTGGTTGGTGGGTCCCAAACTTGTGTCTGGTAATAAAGTATTTACTGGCAAAATGAGGAAAACTAGACAGTTTACCATTCATTCTGGTTATGCTCTTGTTTTTTATGTCTGTTGAGTCATGGTTTTTCAATCAACGTCCTTCGGGCAATGGGAGTTTCCCAACCCAAAAGTTGGGAAAAACCACGGTTGGTTCTATGCTGTGAGAGCCATAAGCACTAGGCAACTCTAATCCTAACCTAGTACGTCTTCTCATTATGACTGTGCTGCGCTGAACTGCTCATATGTCTCCGCTCTAAGGAAAAGCACCCGCTCATTATTAAGAAAAGCTAAATAATGTAATTACCAAACATTGGTCGATGGGTCCCCAGCCTGGGCCTGGTAAAATATTTACCAGCAGAATGAGGAAAACTTGACATACTAGTCATTCTGGTTGTACCTGTCTTTGTTACAGTGGGGCGTCCTCTATGGAAGCCATATGCACCAGACATCACCAGTAATGACTTGCAACGTCTGCTTGTGTCTTTTCTTACCAGAATTGGCCACTGGGTCCTGTATCCTATTCTGAATGACAGTGCTGGGCCTTACTTAGTTCTCAGCCTTACTTCAGACTATCTTTGACAACTTTTTTTATCATCTCCACACATGCCATAAACACGAAGCAAGACTGACTTTGACACTGACAATTTAATGGTTTCTTCCCCTTGAAGTGGAGAGAGTATGACTGAGGCAAAAATACCACCCTGATCCATTGTCAAACATGTATGTTTCAGATCTGATGCAGAATGCTTCTTAAAACTTAGGATATGGAGGACATAATCCAACTTCTTAAGACGACGTTTTATGCTGTTTTCAATCTCCTTACTTTTTTATAGTGTTTATGTTACTGCTAAGACAAAAATAAGAAAGTTGATTCTTGTTTTGCTGTTACTACTCTTTTTCAACTACTGGCACTGTGCCAAACATTTTGTCAAAGTCTACTGCTTATGCGATTCCAGACCAGGCAACTGGGGCCTGCAATAATCTCCATTGGCTCCCACCTAGACACAGAACCTTCACTATAGTATACGTGCTCGCATATACCGATTGAGTTAAAGAAGCAGCACTACAAATGCAGTGTTCCAACTTCAGCCTATGGGATTCTTCATAGGTGCCTTCCCAGATGTCACCTGAATCTGTACTCTCACATACGAGTGCTCGCATTCAAATATGTACCTAATACATCACAGCATGTCGACATTGTGGCACTCTTCATAAGCATTCCAAGACGTGACCTGAATCTATACATAGAGCGCTGTAAATAATAGAGAAGGTAAACTAAAAATAAGCTATGAGCAAAAATCGTAAGCTAGAAATAACGTAGTACAGTAAACCATATTTATGAACATACGTTTCATTCATGTGACGTGATCGGATTCGAACCATCAAACCAGTCCACACCAGGTCACTACCATACCATTGTAACAGATGTGGTCACTTGTCCAATGCGACACTCTTCATGGATGCATTTCAAGATGTCTCCTGAATCTGTACCAAGACCATTACTATATGGTTGCTCGTCACCAAGTGTGGTCCCAAAGACATCACAGCTTGTCTGCAGTATGTCATCTTCGGCCTGTGGCTCTCTCCATAGGTATCTCGCAAGGCATCTCCTGAATCTGTACCCTCACCACTGTATGCGTGCTTCTCACCAAATATTGGTGCTTGTACCAATGACATCATAGCATGTCCACAGTATTCCAACTCCAGCTTGTAGCACTCTTCGTAGGTGCCTTCCAAGATGTCACCTGAATCTGTGCCCTCACTAGTATGGGTGCTCGCTACCAAATATTGTACCAAAGACATCACAGCATGTCTGCAGTATGCCAACTTCTGCCTTACGAAAAAATCGAAACGAAAACGAAAAACTGTGAACACTAAGACGTAAAGATTTAAAATGGAAAGCCAGTAAAGCACGCACAAAATAAACAATTTGCAAACCTCGGCAAGTTGTTTATTTTATACGCACTTTACTAGCTTTCCATTTTTAATTACAACATGAGCCTGCGGTACTCTTCATAGGTGTTTCCAAGATGTCAAATGAATCTGTACTCTCACTATTATGTGGATGCTCACCACCTAATACTGTACCAAAGACATCACAGCATGCCCACAGTACACCATCTTCAGCCCATGGCACTCTTCATCGGTGCTTCCAAGATGAACACATGAATCTGTACTCTCACTATTTTATGGATGCTTGCCACCAAATATTTTACAAAAGACATTACAGCATGTCCGCGATATGCCAACTTCAGCCTGTGGCACTCTTCATAGGTGCATTCCACAATGTCACCAGAATCTGTACTCTAACTATTGTATAAGTGCTCGCCACCAAATATTGTATCAAAGACATCATCACATATGCAGACATGCCAAATTCAGCCTGTGGCACTCTTCATAAGTGCCTCTAAGGTGTCACCTCAGTCTGTTCTCTCACTATTGTATGGATGTTCGCCACCAAATATTGTATCAAAGACATCACAGCATGTCCGCAGACCACCAATTTTCAGCCAGTAGCACTCTTCATATGTGCCTACCAAAATGTCACCCGAATCTGTACTCTGAATATTGCATAGGTGTTCGCCACCAAATATCGTACCAAAGGCATCACAGCATGTCTGCGGTGCGCCAACTTCAATATGTGGCACTTTTCGTGGGAGCCTTCCAAGATGTCATCTGAATCTGTTCTTTCACCATGTATGGGCGCTTGTCACCAAGCATTGTCTCAAAGACATTACAGCATGTACACAGTATGTCAACTTCCGCCTGTGGCACTCTTCATAGCTGCCTTCCAAGATGTCATCAGGAAATGTACTCTCACTATTGTATGGGTACTCGCTACCAAATATTGTGCCAAAAACTTCATAGCATATCCGCAGTACACCAATTTCAGCCTGTGGCACTCTTAATAGATGCCTTCCAAGATGTCGCCTGAATCTGTACGCTCATTACTGAATGGGTGCTCACCACCAAATATTGTACCAAAGACGTAACAGCATGTCCACAGTACAGCAACTTCAACCTGTGACATTCTTCATACGTGCCTTCCTATATGTCACATGAATCTAGATCCTCATTACTACGTGGTTACTTACCACCACATATTGTACCAAAGACATCACTCCATGGCTTTACCATGGATTACCGCAGGCTGAAGTTAACGTACTGCAAACAGGAACTTCAGCCTGCAGTAATCTTCATGGGTGCCTATGAAGATAGGTGACATCTTCGAAGGCATCTATGAAGAGTGCCCATGCTATGGTGAAAGTATAGGATTAGGCGATTATACCCTCACTATTCTATGGGTGCTCGTCACCAAAGATGCACTAAAGAAGCGTCACAGGATGTGAGCAGTGTTCTAACTTTGGCTTGGGCCACTTTTCATTGGTGCCTTCAAAGAAGTCACCTGACACTTTAATAAACAAAGAAGACATCAGTCAGACAATGTGTTCAATTTCCAACTTCGGCCAGTTTTAGCCAACAGCACTCTCCATTGGGGCCTTGCAAAATGTTACTCTACAACATACCCTTACTATTTTGTAGGTGTTTGCCTCCAAAGGTTGTACCAAAGTAGACATCATAGGACGTATGCACTAAGCTAACCCCAGAAACTTCGGCATGGGGTACTTTTAATAAGTACTCATACTATTGTAAGGGTGCTTGCCTCCGAAGATTAAACCAAAGTAGAAACCACAGAAGTGCACAGTGTGCCAATTTTTGCTAGGGGCACTTTCGTTGGCACCCTTACTACTGCGTGCACGATCGCCTCTAAAGAATATAAAGCAAAGGTGACATTACAGGACATTTGCACTATGGTAACTTTGGCAACTTAAGCTTATGGCACTCCTCATAAATGCCCTGCAGGATGTTACCTGATACGGTACCCTCACTGCTGTACGACTGCTAGCGTCTTGAAATTGTTCCGAAGTGGACATCACGCGACTGTATCAACAGAATTGCATTGATGACGCCATGGTATGACGTCCTGCTCATTGGGACCCAGTCTGACTATGAGCTCATAAGGGTATCAGCCCCAGGCTGACATGGGAATTAGGCTGCCCATTAAGTTGACGATTTTTGACCCTATTGAAAAACTGCTGAACTCACAAAACATGCCAGCCTCAGTTATGACGTCATCAGACTTACCATTTGAAACAGTTAAAAGGTAAATCGTGAAATTTAATTTTTATTGTTATTACAGTATTGCAATAAATGTAATTTCCACGACTGCTCATTCTCCATTGTTGAGGTTGAGTGACATAACCTTCCGAATTCCAAGTTCCTATTCTGCCGAAAAGCCTCACCAAAGGCAGTAAGTTGCTCTGGCTTAGATTCAGTAAGAATTTATTCCATTTATCCAATTTTGTATGTTTCCAGCTTAACACACGAGTTTGGGCTTTAGTCATGTAACGTGTGTTGCCATCAGCAAGACGTGGAGGCCAAGCAGTTTACTAAATAGCATAATTAAATCCCTGAATCTTTCGTACCTGATTCCCATGTCTAATTGCTAGGACATCTTACAAGTGTTATTACATGTTTGAATCAACTTCTTTTAAGTTGAGAGAAGTTCTGGTTGTTTGCAACTTGTGGTGCCACAGCTCGCATGGTCTGATGTTACGTCAGTGGTGCTATCTCATCAATGTACAGTGATGCTGGTTCATACCAACTTGACCTCATCAAACCACTGTTTGTGAGCTTACTGGGCACTTAAGGGGACCGCACTATACTTGCTTACTGTAAAGTCAGCGGGTGTACGTACAGTATTCCTTATAAGAAAAAACCTGGGTATCCACACCCTGAAATAAATAATTTCAAAAAACAAGCAGGGTTTGGAGCACTAACAATGTGATGACAATGTGTCCCACATTTCAAGTCAGAGGTGAACCATATACCCAGATCTATTCCACAATGAGGCAAATAAGGAAAAAAACGTGTGGCAGCTTATAATTTAGATTTCATGGTCATTAGCGCCAACCTCAGTCACAGTGTAACCGTTTGGTCCAGCACTGCGAGAACCTGAGAGTGTAGGAAGGAAGGCTTTTATTTTCTTTAAACGAAGTTTAGCTAATGCTTTGGAGTATGGTTCCTAAGTCCTTACTCCATTTAAGTGGGTTGACAAAACTACTCGCATGGAAACATTGTCTGAGAACAGTCATGTAGTTTTCCCACATGACGTTTATATTAGTTGTATCCCTGAGAGGCGAATCCGAGTCCATTCCAGCCAGATGCTCCAGGCTTCTCATCATTTAAAAGATGCAGTTCGCATATTTGCTTTTATATTCTCCTAAAAAATTCCACCTAAAAAGGACAGAATGGGACCAATGGTTGGAAAATGGTTTCAGCACTTGGAAGGGTGCAGTTCGAACCTCGTAAAGGAAAAAAATAGCGCTAAGCGACACGAATGAATCCCATTTTTTGTGTGTGGGAGAAATTAAAATTCGTAGCTGAGTGGTCCACATAATCCACATGTGTGATGAAGAAATCAAATCAACTACTTGAAAACTTGGACGATGCCTAAGTATCACCTTTTTTTCTCATTTCTTCCTGTAGCATTTAGTTAACATTCAGAATCAGGACTACACGTTTAAAAAAAAATGTATTTTTTTTTAATGTTTTTGATTATCATACATCGTATATATTCTCTCCATATTCGAACTACCTTAAAAGTTATAAGTTTTTCCTCCACAGTTTATATTAGCAGTATGAGCCCTACAATATTCTGAACCCTTGAACCCTTGAACCCTTGAACCCTTGCATGAAAATGGCTTAAATGTCATAAATCCTTTGAGATAGTTTAGGTAAAGAATTTTTCACTGCACCGACAAGTTTAGAAATTCAAGATTTAAACAAATGAGACCACAATAGGGTCAACACTGAAATGCTAGCTCCATGGTTCTTTTCGTTTTTCCCTACACAATTTACTCCCAAATTCGTTTAAGAAAAATTTCTCAAGGGAAGCACCATAAGTTCCCCCTTCTTGTTTGTGTGAAGAAATACATTAGAATAAAAAAAGACAAACAACTCTTTCGGATTAGAATTGGCTACAGTGATAACCTTAAGTGGTTCATAACTCGAGAAGCAAACGACATATAGCTGTGGGGGTTTTGTGGCATATCAACCTAGAAATCGAGATTGCCATCGTT
>JAHWFP010105015.1:0-34742 GCA_023313725.1 Lithobius niger | reverse complement strand
CCCCACACACACACCTACAAGATTTAAATACTGCGTAGCTCGACTGTTGTCATAACTTAATTACAGTTCTTCTCCTTTTTTTTGTAAGCTGTGTCTGGTAGCCAGATGCCTACATGCTATAGGCCTATACTGTACCTATTGTCAAAGTAAAATGAAAAGGTCACTGGCACTTCACATTCGCAGTGGAAGACATTTACCAACAGGTATCCCTTTTATTTTCCTGCATGGGGGAAGTGATAAAAAGAAACTGATACAAGTTTTTCACTTTGTCATTTTCGTGCGAGTTTTTGTGAGTGCATGACTGCCGAAATTGTATAGAGAGTCGTTGTCATGATTGAAGAGAAAAAGGGTTGAATTAAGAGAATGTAAAGTCCGAGTTTCATTTGTTAAACAAGTAGAGGGTTGAGAGCCGAATCCTGAACGCATTTTTAATGCTTTTAAATTAGGTAATAGGCCTACACCAAATCGTATCATTTTAGAGCTCTTAACACACGTTTCATGGCTTTCTGGAAGCATTTTTTTTTTGTATTATTATTGATCCGCGCGATAACTGTGTCTGTGTCACTATTACGTTCATAGCCATTACGTTCTAAATTTCTAAGTTTCCACACCGATTCAGTGCCTTTTTATCGTATTTATTTAAAATTTATGCCGATGTACGTTTATCTCGACTTGTTGTAAGTGCGCAAAACTGGTAGAGTTCTGCGCACGGCCAAGACCAACCTGCCACGATCTCCCAACCAAGATCTAGCAATCGCGATCTTCCTACAAGTAGATACCAGACAGAATTTGACCATTAAATATACTTCCTTAACTTTAAAACCAAACGACTTCGTCTTGGAACATGCTAGGTTATACTGGCAATAACGATTAGTTCTGCGAAACTGGTAATTAGTTTGTAAGGAAGGTCTATAGGGTCTGGCAGTATTTAAATCTGTGATTTTTACGCGAGGCTATTGCGTCATTGTCATCCAGTGGACCTTTTTACGGCAATGACGCCATGAATTGTTAAACCTGAATGGTTGAAGTTTTGTTCCATGCTGAAAGTATTGCCAAACTTGGTAACTGGACTCTTGTTCTCAGCAGTCTGTATACGGGCATGGGCGAGCATCAATATGAAGCCCAAAGTTGCTTTGTTTTCTGGCCTTTTTTTGAAAATACGGATGGCTGCGTTAAGTTTTAGGTTGATGTAATACCTAAATAAAAAAAAAGTGTGTTTTGTAGTTTTTATTCGACATTTTTGCACGAATTGTATTTTGCCTCTTGCGAGCGCGGCGCATCTTGAGTAATGCACGTATTTTGTGATCGGCCACGTCTTCCTGGAGAGGGCTGCTTTGATCGACGGTCGCCATTGTTATTGTAACTATTTTGGATATCAACAAGGCACTCTGCTACCGAAAACATACAATCGATTATTTGAGATCATTCTGGGGCGAACTCAAGATGGGCTGCGGACACTATAGTTGATTGTGAACTATATGCCTTTCACATGCTGGTCGCTGTTTTTCACCTATGTAACTATGGTAACTGTCGTTGACGTAGTTCAAGATGCTTTGAGGAAAGTTGCGACGATGCACTCCATACAGGGAGAGGGAGTTTATGAAAGCATCCATCCCTCACCTGTGTTGGCAGTCTGTTTGGTTGTAATCCCCTGGAGTATTGCAACAGGCGTTGGAAGAAGCAAGGGTGCGACGCAATTCTATCAGGCTGTAATTCTATAAATTTTAATTCAGGTAGAATTTGCTGTTAACCACGGGTTTTTGTCAAAAAGGCTGAGGTCTGTGTGGACCTGTAGCAGAGGTCGGATGGGTGGTAAAAAAAAAGTTTAACCTACCCCACCACTGACCCATTTTAGTTCTTGACCCCCATGACCCAGGTACAGGGTTAACAAGATTGGCTTTGTAGCAATACAAGGTACAGAAACCAGAAGATGAAAACGCATCTGTCCCGAACTTGGACTCGAAAGGAATTCCTGTATACTAGGCTGGACACTCCGACCTGCTCCGGCCACTGCACTACTAGGATGGACCCTGGGTACAGGCTTCAGTAAAGTTTAGAAGCTGTTCGGTTCAACTTTCTCAGTGGTGACCTAAATTCAGAGGCCAGCATTCATGGAAGGAAATCAAGAGCCGTAAGAAGCAAAGTCGCTATCCCTCCTTGTATGATCGCGTTTGGTGACCTTAGAGTCCCACTGAGAAAGGTTGGACTGAGCTTCAAAGCTCGACTGGAGCTTTGTGGCCAGGTTCCTCCCCAGTAGCGGAATGGTTAGAGCGTCCGGTCTAGAATGCAGGGAGTCCTAGGTCGAGTTCCAGTTTTGATATAGTTGTCTTTTCGTTTCTTTCTTGCCAAGCTTAGTGTGGATCTTGCTTTCTCACTGAATTGGGAAACCCAATTTTTGATGCTGACCAGTTACTTCTTTATACCTTGGAGCAATACCTGATTGCGTGGAAGGTGCGTGTTCCGTAACCAAAGCAGCACACAGCGGGCGATATTGCTGAATATTGTGACGTCATCAAGAATGTCGCCTTTAGCGTAAGTGCAAACTTAGAGGGCAAGCAGAAAGAGAAATTGTGATTATGCTTTCAGCACGGATACAACAAAGGCGAATAGTTTTTGTGAGAACGGTGTTGTTTGCTATCATAGCATTCCTTTGAACTAACTGTTGCAGTGCAATAGCAGGAGTTGCCACCCGATGGGTAATACAGTTGGAAATCTTAGAGCTCTTGTATATCGGGCTGATACGAAAGTGGTAGTCAGTGCGCATCTGATGGTTTTATGCTCTTAAGGTATATTTAAAATCTGAATACAACATATTATTTTTGGGGATGGGAGCGGGGGGGGGGGGGAAGGAAGGTTACTTGTTGAGTTTTGAGTTTTTCTAAGCTTTATTCTCTTGCGGTTGGACAGTAGGCTTATATTTCGTGTTAGGCAGTGGGTGGGCTTAATTGGGTTATTTTAGGGCTGGGTACCAAGTGTGGTTCAATGGGTCAAACTGGTTACTGTTCGCGGATCAACGTTGGGTCACGGCTTCTAATCCAATGACCCACTCCAAAAATGGTATCCGCCGACCGATTCTATCTCTGACCTGTATGCATAAACCTTTAAGCGGACCTCTAAATTACGCGTTGATCTTTACTTAACTTTCCAATTTCAGTGGTGAATTTTGACTTATTGAAATGGTGTAAGGATTGCGGAACTTACTTTCTTTACATCCTTTCTCATCCGTCAAAGTAGGCCGTCTTGTTGCCTGTTTCCGAGTCCCAGGTGGTTGCTTATAGCTTTTCTTTGATCACATTTTTTTTTTGTAGAATTCTTAGTTTGGGGGAGAAAAAAAATTGAATCCGATCGAATGATGGCCTCTCGCAGTTTCATCTGCATTTCAAAAACTTTGGTAGAGAGGCAATAAAGTTTCTGTTTGTTGGAAGCGTGTGCAGTATCGGCAGTGGGAGCCGTTGGCATCAAAGTCGGAATGATGGGGAAAGGATATTATTGCGAGGAACGCCAGCCTGTTTCATCTCACAGCAAAGATGAGCACCCTAGAGGACTCCTTCCTCCCTCACCATCCTTTTCGGTAAACCCACCCCCACCCTACGATGTCGTCCGGATATCGTCCATCGGTCCAAAAGTGCGACCGGGAATCTTGCGTTCCTCCCAAGCGACCAATAGGAGGCTGGTTGCTATGACGACTCGGGCCCGGGTGGTCGTTGCCACCCCTATACCCTTATTCCATCCCCACCCTCCCGACCCCCCTCTCCTTTTCCATATACTCCCCTGCCCGACCGCGAAATGCACTACTGCCATCGGCGGCGCCCCCATCGTGCAAGGCGCGTTTGCCTTTGTTCCGGCATAAATGACTGTGATGCCATCTGGTGTCGCTTCGCTCAGGTGTCGGACAAAAGAGCAAGCCATCGACGTGACGTAATGAGTGAGGGAATGGGGAAAATGGGATTAAGGAAAGGGGGCCCGGCGATAGATAGCTGCTGCTTTTAGAAACGGCGAACGGAACCTGTGGAAAGTAGCGGACAAATCTAAGGGATCGCCGGCCTGGATAAACTAGTTAACGCTTGACTTAACTTTAGGGGAGGGGAAAAAAAAGAAACTTTTTAGAAAGTTTTGTGCCAAGTCAGCTAGAGTTTCAAATTTTCGAGTGTTGGTCCACGTTCGCTCCGAAAACGAATATATTCACCAATCCGCCGCCGTTTTGGTCGATTTTCCCTCCTTGATCAAAGGTTTGTGGCGCTGCGGCGTGCTGTTGCGTCTTAGTTGGCCGATAAAATTTGACGCAAAAATAAATAAAGGGTCGTCATTTTGTCTCTCTTCCCGCCTCCTGTTCTATGGTGTGCTTTTGCGCGCGTTTCATGGTCTTCTCTTCATGTGGTATTGATGGTTGTTTGCTAACGGTGTGCAAATCTTCTTGGTTTAGGTCACTTCATGAACACTTTCTTCAAACCAATCTTAACTCCATTGCTTAGTTGTGACACCGAATAGGCTAGTAAGTGACTAATAACCAGAAACAAGACTTAACACTTTCCAATTCACATTCCTGTGGTCTGCCGTCGTCTAGGGATAAAGGGTGTTCGGTGTCGTCCATTTGCCGAACTTGCCACAGTGGGTGTCGGGGGTTAGTGCGCCGTTGGGACTCGAGCGTCCTCTCAACTCCAACGCTACAGCGGGAACGCTCTGGCGGGCTTTACAGCCTCCCCTTTTATACCTGAGCACGTCCGGGTTGTACGGGGCTGCATCCGGAGCGCAGGGAACAAATCACAGGGCGGATCTTAAAGAGTTGGCTCGGGGCACACTGGATAGCGGCCGAGTGCACTCCCGTGCGCTTTGTGTTGTTAGCTAAGTACAAGGTGCACTAATTACAAGGTGCACTAATTACCAAATATACCCGTTATCAACAATTCGCTTTAATCTTTCAACCAAAAAAAAATGGTATCCTTCATTTGGTTTTAAAAATGTGTGTCCTTTTATATTTGTTACCTCTTTCGCTGTAGCCCCACTTTTTCGTACCTTTAGAACCTTGAAAATGACCATAAAAAAAGGTTTTGTTCACTTTACCGAAAATCATTTTAAGGAGATCGGTACCCCTAACTCAGGGTGGGTAGGTGCATTTCCGGGAAACTTGGGGGAAGGGGGGGGGGGGTTGTATTTAGCATTTGTAGCCGGCACCGTCTTTTTCTATTCTTAAAAACGACACTGAGTAGCCTCATTTTTGTATCCTGTAATTTACTGAATTGGGCTTCGTCTTTAGTCCTGTAGGATAAAATAAATTGGTCGACATTCGTGAAAATTAGTAATAGAAGTGTCCTGGCTTAATGGTCAATCCTACTTCTTTAACTCGTAATTTTAATATTAATACTGATTTTTTTTTAACACTTCTAAATTTGTAGAAGAACAGGCCGCAGTTCCATCTAACAATTACATACTTACCAATAACTTTTCAGCTGTAGGATTATACTTTCGAATTTGTACTCTGATGAATAACATTAGATAATTGGGCCAACGTTGGCCAACCGTAGCTTTGACTAAGCTTTTGCCATCTTGGCCCAATATTTAAAATGTTGGTGTGCGTGCCTTCTCGGGGCAATCACTTGGCCGACTGTAGGGCCTATCAAACCCATCGTTAGGCCAACGAATTTATATAACTGCTTCACCAACATGTTGGCACTATTCACTGGGCCAATATAGATCCTTGCTGCCCTTCCAACAGTTGGCTGACCCGTGCTGGGCGAACGTAATGTCTTTATGTGCTCCATCCGCAGATTTCGTTCCATTCGGATCTCGTATAAGGATCTCGTAAATCACCATTCCAGCTTGTTGTGAACCAATATCGGCTTCTTTAACATGGTTGTGGAATAATAGGCCTACAAAGTTTTAACCATAACCGTGGGATTTTTTTAATTAGAATTTCCAAAGTTGACCTCTCTTATTATTCTCTCCCCTGTTGATTGCTTCTGATAGTGATAACAGACTGACCACTCATCCTACATTTCCTATATTTTTAAGCCAATCTTTAACGAAATTTCCTGCATTCTTATATTTTCTATACAGTTTCCCATATTTTTTAATTTGTTCGATCTCTCCTGGCTTATCTGAATCCACCCGAAACCAAAACTGGTATAGAAAAACCCGCCAAGTTTCCAAAAACGATCGGCCTTTAAAGGTACTGACATTACCTTGACATCTTTATTTTTTGCCCAGGACTTATTGCGGTGATTTTCGGCATTACTATCATTCAACCAGGGAAAGGCCGCCAAGGAACAAGTTAATCGCACCAACTAATAGTTCGAAAGTTAAATGAAAACTTGACGATTGCAAGCTACTCGGCTGTAGCAAGCTTCAAGTTTTCATTTAATGTCCAGAGTATTATCGGGTGCGATTAACTTGGCTAATAAGATTGACCTTGGCGGTTGAATGATAGTAATGCCGAACATCGCCGCAATAAGTCCTGGGTAAAAAATAAAGATATCAAGGTATAATATCAGTATCCCATATAATGATCACTGCAGCATAGAAAGATGGTACTAATGAAAGAGAGAAGCTTGCCGCTATAAGGGCATAACAAAAGCAGAATGAAAGAACAAAACCGGAATATTATCCAACAACAGTGTCTAAGACTGTGGGTACAGCAACAAACTGGTAAAAGAAACAAGCGTTGGCAATTTTTCAGAAATAAACCGATCATCCTCAATCAAAATTCATTCCTTTACTTTGCGTATAATTTTACAGTTAAATTCCTTTATTTCTAGGCCAGAAAGCCAAACGGGCTCGAAAAGTGTTGAATAATTCTGGTGCAAACCTATTTGCGTTGCAGTGTTGAATAATTCTGGTGCAAACCTATTTGCGTTGCCTTTTGGACTCAAATGTCAGGCTGCCTCGCCTGAGTTGGGAATCGAAACCACGATCTTTGAAACCAAAGGCCGACTTGCTACCGCTCAGCCATACTGACACGGTCAAAAGGAAACGTCAGTATGGGCAGCATTTGACACGTGCACATATATACATGTAAACATACACTTTCCAATCTGCACTGGAGGAACGTTGTTTGCGCATCACACACACCAAGTGAACAGAAAGGAACATAGAATTAAAGTCTGAAATTGTGTGTTCGTTTCTGTGCATTTGGTGTGTGATACGCAAACAAGCGTCCCAAGAGTGCAGATAGGAAAGTGTTTGTTTATGTATATGTGTGCGTGTTTAATGCTGCATATGGACGTTTCCTTTTGGCCGTGTCAGTATGGCTGAGTGGTAGGACGTCGGCCTCTGGTTTCAAAGATCGTGGGTTCGATTTCCCACTCAGGCAGTCTGACATTTAAGTCCAAAAGGCAACGTAAATAGGTTTGCATCCGTATTTAGTTTTCTTGAATTTAGGGACAAAAATTCCTATAGTAATTTTAGATTTGAATGTGAGTGATCAGCCTACGACAGTAATATAATTAACAAACAGGCAGCCGTTAAAAGGTCGAGAAAAATATGCGAATTTGAAAAAGGTTTGGTTTTGTCTTGTTTGCTGCATGTATGTATGGGGGTGTGGGCGTAGAGTTTTCCTGTGTGAATCGTGTCTGTTTTGTCTGGGGCTGCAACTAATTGTGGCCGAGACTAATTACAGGTGTCGTTTGTTTTTTCCCATCAGGTCCGACGAAATGGAGATGATCATGAACGACTTGGAACGCGCCAACCAGGTAAGAGAAGAACTTTTTTGAAAGGCATGCCGTCCATTTTGGTTGAGGGTGGAGCGGAGGGTGCATACCTATAGGAGGACTAAATAATGGGAGTTGTCATTGTCGGGGAAATAAGAAGTCCTTCTTTAGGAAAAAAAAGGAACTCTTTGTCGATGATAAGAGGGAAAAGCTGATTCATGGCATCGGGAAAATGACACATTGTGAGTACTTAGAGAGAGGTCCGTGAAGGTATGACCTCGCTTTTCTTCGGTTTGGTTTTTGTATTGTTGTCAGCAGGATCGGAAGAGTAGGGCATGGCAGCATTATATCATTGCGTATCTGGTGTTTTTAATTAGTCTTATCTTGGCAGATTGTCGACAACAATATATTGCAGGGGGGCGTCGACTGTTCGTTATTTTGTAAACTGGGAACTGTTTGTACTTGGGAAATGTGGATTTTGAGAGTCGTTCTTTCACCAGTGAAGTTCTTGGATGGGTATAGACTCTGTAGAGTAGTTTTACCCATTCATTTGCGCGCATTCGGTCAGTGTAACGGTTTTGCTGAAATATGAAACTTGCGTTACTCGTTCGTAGTGTCAGCGAGGGGTAGGCCTACAAAAATTCGCATGATTGGGGGAAAAATCAACTTTTGAAGGATTTTAAAACTTCTTTTAAATTTTAAAGTGCCATGAATGAGGAGCGCAAGTCGGATGCTAGTAAGCCATTAGTTTTAGTTTATTTTCTGTCAATTTCAGTGGTTTGTTGATAGCCAGAAGACTTATCAATACCCGTTGATTGTTTCCTGTCAATTTTTGTTTAAATAATAATAATAAATTTATCCTGTAAACAGCCCGAAGTTCTGTAGGAACTTGTTTGTGCTGGATTACAACATAAAATTTATACAAGCGCATGGTGCAAGGAAAACACAATAATAACATCATGTTTCAACAGTAAGACAGTTTCAAATCATGGTAGTAACTAAAAAATGGTTAGGCATTCAGTCTACACACTGGCAACTGATATACATATATATCACGAGAAACGAGCATTTGAAAAAATATGAATGCTAACAATATCAACAATATCTAGACAAATATCAAAACCAAAATGCCTCAAAATATCAGAAACAATATCAGAGTCAAAATACCTAAAAAAAAATCAGAAACAATATCATATTTTAAAAAGCGGTTTAGATGTGAGGAAAGAAAAACTATTGATTGAGTTGTTGGTCTAAAAAGTAAGCGCAGTCAGACTCTTTCTGATGGTTATTATTTTATCAAGTTGAAGCAGTCGCAATGGGATTTCATTGAAAGTGTTAGCGATTTTGTAGCTGTTTGTTCTTTTACTGCGAGCTTTGATAAGGTGTAAAGCTTCGAACTACGAAGTACTAATTAGCGTACTGTGATATGACACCGTTGTCCGCCTTCCTTGCTGTTATCTGCAACAATCATACTTGTAGGGCGAGGTTTATTGCTGCAATTCTGAAGCAAGGGACGTTTGCAAAGCCAGGACAACTACATACCTAACGATACAGAGTAGTATTCAATGGTTTACTTCCTGAATCAATGTTCACGCTTGCCTACCTAACGCAAAACCCACATTTAGGCTGAGGGGATGTCAACGTTGGTAATCCGGTGCAGAAGTGCTTGGTTATCCACGAGTAATCTGCAGTATTCATTGTAATCATCGGGTAATCCTTGGTAAACCCATATGTAGGAAACTCAGAAAATCAGTAGTAATCCGAAGTATTCCATGTGGAAATCCAGTTCTGTAATCTGCAGTAACCTGTAATGCGAAGTATCCCTTGTAATAAGCCAGTGATCTTCTGTATGCGGCTTCAGTCTGAGCTTGGCTATCTTGGTAATCTCAATTAATATTAACAGGTGATCTGGTGGTAAACCACTGGTAATCAGTAG
Source organism: Lithobius niger (assembly GCA_023313725.1). Lineage (NCBI taxonomy): Eukaryota > Metazoa > Arthropoda > Chilopoda > Lithobiomorpha > Lithobiidae > Lithobius > Lithobius niger. Next base: position 25,163 of record JAHWFP010105015.1, on the reverse strand, counting down.
TAATCTTTGGTAGCCTAGTCCACGTTTGGATTTTAATCCGGTGTACACTACTTTTGAGTTAATACCCCTCGATTTTGTCAAATTTGTTTTCAGAATATGTTTAGTCTTTTAGTTTGTTGGATCCTCGAAAGTCATTGATTTTGAGAATTTTATGATTTTCCGTTAAGAGTACTACAATATTTTTGGGAAATAGATAGATCGTGACATTTTCCAGTTTGAACAGTAGGGATAGGCAGGACGTAAATATTCAAATTTTTGATATGATACAAAGAATTCAAGTATTTGGCCCAATTTCAATTTCTGGTATTTGTTGTCGCCACACTTCAACTTCAGTTCAGGTTGAAATGTCCTGGCGCTTTTGATCATGGGTTTTGACCGTTCAGAATGTTTTTGGCACTTTTTCAGTCTTACCGACTTCTGAACTCTCTGTAGTTCAATAATTTTTGCCTTTAGCTTGAACTTAGGTATAAGAAGTACAAAGTTGTCTCTCCATCCGGTGTATCTAGTTGGTATCCCAGTATCTTGTTGGTATAATAATAATAGTTTCCTGTTCATCTGTAGGAACCAGGGTGGATGGGAAGGGCAACATTCATTGCCACTGATACCCAACCACATTTTAAACAAAGTTGTGGAACAACTGATCATTGACACATTAAAAGAGTAACAAGGGCAGATGAAGAAAAACCTAATCGATTAAAATGGACGGGATAAAAAGAGTTGCAGATTAAAATCATTAAGTTTACGCTTGAAAGTCTGTACCGAGCTAGCCGAGACAATGTCTTCAGTCAGTGCATTTCAAATAGGTGCAACCCGGACCGAGAAAAAAAACTTCCTACAATCAAGACGGAAAGGTGGTAGCTTCAGTTTAAGAGAGTGGCCACGGATTTATACCTGTATGGTGTTGGTATCCAGGACATCTTGTTGGGATAAGAAGTATTAAGTTGACCCTCCTGGAGTAGTACAAAGTATACTTTCCCGGATCGCTACTTGCGAAGGAAAAATCGGCATTGGTGACTTCAATTTTAGTAGGTCTACTCGCCAAGCTGGCAAATTGAAACGAAGCTCAAATGACAACTAGCTAGAAATGAACGATTTGTAATTGCGTACAGAGGTTTAAAAGATACATAGTCACTATGTCAGCTATGGTGCTTTTTTCCCCCCCTCCATGGTGAGTAACGTATAAATTGTACCTGTCAAACGGCGAGTGCCAATTGAGTGACATTCGTGAAGGCTGCCGGGAATGCTTCTTTTCTTCATTCGAACTGCTGTCGAATGGTGGTTCGAGCATTGTTTAATTGCATTAAAAGACGTAACCGGATGTAGTTCATTTACGTAACCATCATTGCTGCATTCTTCGGTGTTTGATAGACTTAACTACCTTGTAAGTCGCAAAATGTAAACATCTCCGAAAACAATACACAATTATCACCACAGGTGAACACACACTCACCGTTTACTAGCTTTTTATGTAAACAATATCTAAAACACAACTCCTGAAGTTCATGAGAGGATTGCGTAACATCATTTTAGCAATTCATTTAAGAAACCTTAGATATTATAGGCCTCAGCCTTCAATGTTTATAAATTAATTACCTGCTCATATAATAAACGGAATAAATGTACGGGTTTGTTTTCCGTTTAGTTATTTTGATAATAAACGTAAATAAATTTTTTGTCGAGTGATTTCGTCTTTTGTCATTCGAAACCATTCCAAGTGTATTTTTGAAAACGGCATGATCTTTGGTGGTGGCGCTATTAAGCGTGTAGCGTGAGTTTGTTGCTAAGTTGTTATTTATAAGCCGTTGTTAAAAGAAATCGTTTCTTCTTATCGGAGAAAAATTCAAAATTCAAAAGTTGCTAATGAAAAATATTGTATTCGCCAACCCATTAGGGATTTTGATGAAGGTCTAAAATGATTGCTGAAAATTAAAGGAATTGGAATGTTGTGGTTTCTGAGGAGTTTTTTCATTCACCTAAACGGTGCTCGAAATAATTTGCATAATTTGCGCGAAAATTAGGGCTCCTTAAATCGAAAGTTGTTGCACTTTTATGGTTTTTGAGTTGCAAATTTTTGTAGTTAAATTCCCGAACGTGTGAAACAGAGAAAATTCAATATTGCAACTAGCCTTACACCTTACTTGTTGAAAGCTACAGCAATTGAAATAAAAAAATTAAAAAAACAATGATTTATCGAAAAATATTTTGGCTTGTGTTTGGACTCGAGAGAAAGCCTCTCTCGGCCTTCACTGATTATCCACGCTGGACACTGGAAGTGAAAAAAAATTGGAAAATATACAGACGAGGATTCCAAAAATACAGAAAATTTTTACTTAGTATTTTTTTTTGGGGGTGGGGGGCGTTTATGCCCTTAGAGAGCAATTGCACCCAGGTAGGGCTGAAGAAAAAATTCTTAATCGAGGCATGCACCTAAGGTTTACGTGCAGAACCAGGGGCCGTATCGAATAAAAAATGGTGACAGAGTGTGAAAGCTGAAAACCTTCCCTTTCCAAAATATGACGACTTTTTTAGAGGGCTTGCTCACTCTAGGAAATCCATGGGAAATCCTTAGAATTCCTATTCTGGCAATCATAAAAGTCGCGGAAATCATCAATGGAGTTCACAGGTAATCATTTAACATCCCTGAAAATGCGTGGAAATTCGACTTTGTGCCCCTACTTTGAAGTTAGGCCACTAACAAGAAGTGCATATGAAATACCAGGGAAATTCCTGAAAATCCACGATAAATCATTTAAAAATCACTGTAAATTCCGGAAATCTTAGAAATCATAATCTTATACTGTACAACATTTTCTGACGTAAACAATCCGACAACATATTTTTTTCATACATTTGGCGCTGTACAAAACTCGTAAAGACACATTTGTTTCTTAGTTGATTTTAATTTCTCAACGTAAACTCAATTAATTTCTCAACTAAACCTGCACTTTTCAATAATTCGTAAAATTTCCAGTCGAAACTGCATACGCAGACAGCTAGAGTGATAAAGAGCCGACTAAAATCCTAACGACGAAGATGTTGAAAACGGCAGCAAATTGGGACAGGGAAAGAGAAATTGCAAAAAAACTACATTTTTCAAACGGCTGGATTTTCTTTAACCCGTTTAATACGTATCATGACCTGTTTTCGTTAAGTCCAGAACCTACGTTTCTCACCTTAACGAAGAGAAAGTGTCACAAGTTGATTTATTTCCGGATTGCACCTATCATTTCTGACGTCCATGTCCGCTGGTTTCTTCTCATAAAATATAGGGTTGCATTGTCTACCGTTAAGTAATTCAGGTGTTATGAATTAAAGTAAAGAAAAGTGAATTAACAATCGGGGTCACAACCTTAATATCTTGTTTTTAAACCTTCAGAGCAACTGGTTTATAAGTTGTTACTTTGTGCTGGTCAGTCTGTCTTAGTTTGCGTTCACTGACCAGTGTAAATTTTTTAAAGGTAAATATGCAGATGTAAATGGCGAAAATAAATTTGGGTAGATTGGTCCGCCACGTCTTTCAACGCTAGTTGATTGTGTTATTTTACCGATATTAGCACGTTTGATTCGTATTTGAAAATACGACCAGTCAGGGTAGGCAGTGATTTAAAGCAAAGCAATCTTAATCAATGATTAAATCATTGATTAAATCGTCAATAAAAAAGCATTGATTTAAATTATCGAACTTAAAAAAGCGAAACAGAAACTGGAATGTAAAACGGCATTGCTAATTAAAGTGGATCCTCTTATGACTAACGGAGGTTGTTACGTATTGTTAATTCTAGGCTAAAATATTTTTTTATTCATCAGTCGAACTGCGAATTAGGAGCATAGTCATTGCTAAGATAATGAATTGTGCATTGCCCTTTCTAGCACTACGTTATTAATTTAAATAAAACGACAATGAAAATAGACTTAAAGGTGCATTCCTCCCGGTTGGCTTCCCTGCATGGCTCAGTTTTGCAACATTATTTCAGACGTGTGTAAATGTTGCAAAGGCATTCATTTCCCTGTTTTTCCCCTCGTGAGAAGCGGATTTTCTACATTCATAACCTATGTAAATGTTGCAAAAGCTATTTTGCGCAGGATGCTCGAATATAGTGAGATGGTAATTCTATTAGATATCTCTTTAGCACAATGAATGACTGAATGTGAAGTACTTATTGCCAGTCAGCAAACAAACAATAAATGTACAGCTTATACCTTACTTTTTTTACCCAAACGAATATAAAACTTAACACATTCACAGCAAATAAATATTTACTGTAAAAGTGCAGGTAATATTGAAAATTGAAGTGCATCAAGACAGTTAAATTAATTTGAATCACGAAAAAGCCTACTAAACCCATGTTTGTCCTAAAATGCCCAATCAGTGTTTTTGTACATGCACTAATGTCGACGTAAAGAAACGTTTAATAAAAGTTGACGTAAGTTTTGAAAGAAAAATCTTTCATTTCAATAAAAAAATTGATTTTCTTTTTAGTTTTTGCAAAAAAAAAAAAAAACACCTTGCCAACTCTCTAAACTCTAGACCAACTTTCATCACTAGAATTCTCAAGTGCTTTTTTTTATCTCTTTATTTTTAAACATTCTGTGACATTCTAAACATTGTTTGTATACATTTCTAAAACATTCCATACACCATGACGCAGAACGGTTACAATTATGCTTAATGAACCGCATCTCAATCCGTGCTAACCTTTTTATAAAAAAATGTTAGAAAGGAGGAGTCGTAGACATGCACTTTAAACTTGTTTTAATTGTGACGTTCACACGAGGAAACAGTTGTGGTTTGTGCAGGCGTGAGTGAATGAGTGACGTATTCCTGTTGTTGATGTCACTGTTTTCTTGGAGTGACCTTAAAAATGGACTGGTTAGACTGGTGCTATTTGCATTGGAGGCACGTGGTTTATTGAATTCGAGGAACTGGCTCGACCAGAGGTAATAAACATCGCGTTCGGAGGTTTTTACCATTTTTTTTTTGCTTCTGTCTCTGAACTGCCATAAAAATGCCTTTCTAGTCAGTACTCGGTGTTTGGCTAACGTCCACGTGATAGTAACGTGCTGTCGTCACCGCCGCCGGTGACTTTGCCTTCCTCAGATGCCTAGCACATATGTTGAAAAGACAAGTCTTGGATACATAACAGAACTTACCCGAACGGCAGCCAAACGGATAGCTTGAGAGCATCGTTCACCAATGTCGGTCGCCACTCGGACATAAGGCGAGGGAAATTCAGCAGTTGGCGACTTGATTTTTAGCGCCACTCCCCAAAATGGCAAATGATCAACAAGCCATGACGCTCAAACAGTCATGTCTCGGAGATCGTCTTGTAACAAGCAGTTTGTGGAATCGAGTAAATATTTACAAGTACTACCCAGCCAAGCACGCAGTGCTGTTACAAACCTCTTTTCCTTACTGGATAGTTAGTTCCATTAATGCAAACAATATTTAAACATTAAGTGGCAGCACTACTGCTAAAAAATTGTCTACATGGCGAGGAGGCAATGGATAATGGCGAGTGAAATTTAATGTCTACTGACAAAATGGCGAGTGCCACGCATTTCATAATCGTGAAGGTTGGTTGAGAGTATAGTTTAACCTTGTGGAAAATTCGTTTTTAGAATAGTTTACGTAATGAGTGAAAAAAAAAACCAGACATCCAATGGTGATATCATTGTAACTTAATATTTCGACATCTAATACACAAGTTTGAGATGTCGTCTTCAAGAGTAAAGACAGCTACACTTCTTGCATTTTGGTACCATCAATGCAATGCATTTTCGTCATATTTCTACGTTAAATGACAGTTAAGTTCTTAAGTGTTTAACCACGTATGACGCAGATGCATTGCATTTAGGTGACAGAATAAAAGAAGTGTAGCTGGTTTTTTTTCTGTAAAGATGGCATCGCAAATATTTGATGTCGAAATATAAGTTCGAGGGTTCTTCACGTCTGGTGTTTTTTTTTCACTGCTTCAACTCATTGCACGCTTTCCTGATGTTTACGTAAATCGTGGCAGTAGATATTGACTTTATTGTTGATAAATTGGCAACATGAACTGTTTAAATTCAGGCAAACGCCCCCCACCCCCATCCCCACCCCCCAAAAAATGGTTTTGCCCGACTTTTCTCTATGAATTCTCAGTTAGTCTGTCGTCGGATTTGTTACAGAATCCGAAAACACCATACTTTTTTTTTTAATTGTGAGCTCATTTTGGGTCGTTAACAAGGTGCATACAAAACGTGGAAAGCTTGCAAAATTCTTGGAAGATTCTTTAAAATCATTGAAGAGACTATACGAAATAACAATTCCGTGCAGTTCTTCTGTACCCTTTAGCATATTCCATTAAATTTGTAGAAGCTGGTTAGGCGTCAGCAGTAGTTAATAAGTCGTTGGACTAATCTCTTCAACAATTTTTTTTGGGTGTGTGTTAAAGACTTTTGTTGAAATCCTGACAGCAATATCAGGGGCAGTGTTTACTCCCTTGACTAAATTATTTCCGCAACATCTGGAAACTGTTATGGGAGTCTTATGAAAACCTGGAAAACGATCCAAGTTAAGGGAGTTCCAGTTAAGATCCCGTAACTTCGATCGCTTACCAGATTTTCATAATGGACCCCGTGATGTGTAGTGAAAAATAAATCCGGTGCAAATTAGGAGTGGCTCGATAATTCGATAACATCGCGATAAAAATGTTTGTCGATTATCGTATCGCTCTTTTTTCTGAATTATCGAATTATCGTGCAAACCCCAATGCTTAAATGGTCATATCTCAGAAACCGTAATAGCTAGAAACAGGCGGTTTGCGGCGTTGCATGCGGAATTTCAAGGGCTTTAGTCTCCAGCCAAGTGTACAGTACTGCTGCTAGCCAATTTAGCTGATTGGAGAGTTGAACAATATTTAGCACTAAGGTAGCAGCACACGCAACTGCTAAATTGTTTCTTCATGGTGAGAAAACAACAAATGGGGATTACTACGCAATTCACATTCGTGAAAGTTGCAGTGTCGGCTTCACCCAAGGTTTTTTTAAATTAAAAAAATAAAAATAGTTATTCCAGCTTCAAAATTTGTTTTATCGAGATATTATCGCGATAATTTTAGAAATTATATCGGGATAAACAATTCTTGTATCGTGCCATCCCTAAGTGCAAATTCAAGATAGTTAACATGGTTCTGCGTGCGAGCCTCGAAAATATTCAGTTCAAACAAACAAACGATGATTTTTTTCTGCCATGAGAATTTCGTAATGGTGTTAACATTTAAACAAAACATTCGGATGATGTAAATGCAATAAGCCGTGATTATTACCACGATGCTTACGCGATTGTGATAATTGAATTAGCACCATTGCCATAATTGTCACATGCATTCCCGGCTTTTTTGATGACGAAAATTCGTGACTCGACATGGAGCATGAAAACATTTACGCATGTGAATGGAAAGGAACTAAAAAGGTAACTTCTCTCTTGCAAAGTGTGGATTGAATTTTCTCGACACGTTTTCTCGACAAAGATTAAGTCGAAACATCGACACTCATTGAACTGTAAAGGTATAGGAGCTTTGCTCCCCAATATAAAACATGCTGAGATCGAACAGTGGGAAGACAACGGCTTTCGGACTGATGGCTTTATGCTATTAGTCAAGTGTACTGGAAATAAAGGCATGATTCCAATCTGCTTGTTTAATGAAAAGTTTTGTAATGTTTATGCGTTGCAATCCTGCATTAAATCTGGGAATATTCAGAAGCCAGCTCGAGAAAACAACACTTTCTGCCGTGAACTATACAAAGAAAATAATATTTTTTAAATAATATTTTTAAAATTTCAGAATTAAAAGACTACATAATTGCGACAAAAAACTACTGTATAAATAAACATAAAAATAGTAATTGTAAAAGAAAAAACAAGGAACATAAAACCAAGCTTTATCTTACCAAAAATGGAACAATACATATGGGAAAAGAAACAAAAAATGGTATATACCATATATTTTTAATAAAATTCCGAAAAATATGTTCAATTACCAAAATATAAGTGAATTGAAGACAAAATTGAAAGAATTATGGACTAAACAATATACTTAAATTGTATATTAATAAGTTCAAAATTTAACACACAAACTAATCAAATTAGATGAATACAAAACATTTTAAATACTGAATGACATCGTAGTATAATTGTTTAAATTTCAAATAACTAATAAAAACATGAAAAATCAAAGCAACGAGGCGAAATGTTGTTTAGTGTAATAAATAACTAATATTTGTGAATAAGATGTAACATTGTTCTCACACGGATAGACTTTTTTTTTTTAATGTATTGTCACAACACTGTTGTTGTTGGTATTTTTCTTTTCGTCAATATCACCGTACATTTAAAACGGAAAAATTCCTGCCAAAATGTTGGTTTTTGCCAGCTGTTGAAAGCTATCTAAATCCCACACAGCAAAGACGTATCTGATGGGTGTTGCGTTATATTGCTTTGGCGCCGGACAATCCAGAACCAAACTTATGGTGAAAACTTCATGGTGACGCTTTTATTTGGACTATTGGTTTTACGCAGTAGATTTTAGAGCGACCAAGGCTTAAAAAGTTTCACGGTAGTTTTTTCTTTTTTTCATTTTTCTCGATTTTTTTTTTTAGACAGACAGAGGAGGGATGGTATTTCTTCAGACTAAACAACCGTTCCGAGGTCATTGCCTTTAGAAATTATTCCCAATTCTGATTCTTGGAAAGTATGGGATTGGGGAGCGAATAAAACTTAGAATAGAAGCGTTGTTGCAATAGTTGATGACTCAATTTGAAGTTTGAGTTAAAAGGCCTGTTTTTCAAGGGATGATAGCTCCGTGGGCATATGGATTGGCGTGCAAATCTACGTGATATTACGAATTCTAGGTAATGAACCAATTTTATTTCCTTTACTTATTTATTTTACTGGCTACAAATTAAAAGGCAACTGAAGGGCCTGATTTGGCCAGATTTTCCCTCCATGTAATTGAACCCCTTTTAGCGGATTTTCTCGTTGTTTTTATTTTTTTTATTGTTTTTGTCCTATTATTATTAAGGCCGTGCTGATACCAACGTTACCGATTCGATACCGATCAAGGTTTGAAATATTACCGTTACTGGTAACCGATAAATTTAATATAACTGGTAGCGCAAAATTTAATCCTGCATTTTTATTATCAGTGGTGTAGATTTTTTCAAAATGTCAATAACTATTAAAATAAAAATTTTTAAAGAGTTACAGTAACAATAGTTTAAAAAAAATAGCTAGGAAGATACTCGGTGAATTCCTGGGCAAAGTTCTGCAAACAGAATGTCGTAATATCGAACGGTTAGCGAGTTATTTCAGCGAAAGTTATGGATACCGATTAGATACCGGTACCACTGATAATGGCAACCGACCTATCCAGTATCGGTTTGGGGGCAGTCTTAATGGTTATTATTATTATTATTTTTTTAGCGGGGAAAGCCTGAAGAAGTTCTTGAAGGTCTTGTTTGTTCAAGGAATTGTACATAATCAGCTAAAGTTGCAAATACAAAATTACAGCAGCAGCTAAAAGGTCAAATGTAAACGGCATTAAGCATTTACACTAGTGGTTAATTAAACAATAAAACGAAAAGAATTAACAGATGCAGTAATAAATTCTTGACTACTCTTTAAAGGACATACCTTCTCGCTGTATTCGAGCATCCTGCGCAAAATAGATTTTGCAACATTACATAGGTTAGAGTGAAGGTAGCAAAACCGTTTCTTAGGAGGGAAAAAATGGGAAAATGAATCTTTGCAACATTAGCACGCATTTGAAGTGATGCTGAAAAACTTGGCAAAAAAAGGAAAGCGAACCGGGAGAAATGCCCCTTTAAGAATAACCCCTCATCTTATATTTTGTTAACTTCCAAATTATTTAGAAGATTGATTGACATTACGTTAAAACGTCTAAAAAGCTAAAAATTGTGTTGTTTTCCTCGCTTTCCACTCAAAGCGGCACACGCATCCTTTAGCAGCCTATTCCTGGTGATAAATGTTAAAAAATCCCCAAACATAATGTGGGTGGTAAGCCTTCATTGACATTTTCGGACAATTTTTGCATCGTACATTTACTTTTGCATCCTTTTTCTCTGTGATGTTCCACAGGGTAGAAAGGGGGGGGGGAAAGACACAGATGGCGGTTGTCTCTTCCTATTCTTGAGATGTGAGTTATGAGCGATGAGTGCGGGTATTGTTTCTGCGGGATTGCGGACACAGGCCATGTTTCTCACTGGCGTCTCTCTATTTCTTTCATTAGCTGCTGTCTTTTCCCTCTCTCCAAAGAGCTTTTTCTTCCCTTTCCTAGATGAAATGGGTTGCATTGGCGCTGGGGCCTGGTGCCCAAATCTGGCCTGTGGCTTGGCGGGGGCCCCCTGCCGAACTGGGACTCATAAAAGCGGCTCATAAAGTCCGCCTCCGCCGACGCCATAAATCGCCCAAGTCTCGGACGTGCGAGAAGAAAACGAAGGACGCGAGTTTGGGGCTCTCGCCTGGCCACTTCTGCTGCTCTTACTTGGGCTCCGACGGACAAGACAGACAGGACACAGGCAACCTACCTGTTGACATGATGTGTGCTCGCCAGGTTGTAGCCTTACGTGGCGGCTCAACGTCGAAATAATCGTTTGTAGTTTTGAGTGGATTGTTTGGTGTTTTGTAGTAGCTGCCAACTGAATTTAAAGTCGGCACTGTTAGGGCGCGTTTACACAACCTCCTCGCCTTTGCATTCTCGCAGCTAGAATTTAATCGCGATGGTCAAGATGCATCGTTGCCATGGTAACAACGCTTCTTTGGATCAGCTAAATCCGGCATCGTTTGAACAAATGCTTGCAGTCTTATAATTCGTGACAGTAAGGTAAAGAATTCCTCCTGATGAAACAATCCTCCCAATCGATTCTAAACTCAATTATTGACTCGTTTCGCTGCGAGCTGGCAGAGCTAAAACCGCCACCATGTTGGAATTTCAGGTAATTTCTATACCATGCGCCGTGGCTGTTTGCTGTGACGTGCATGTCACGTGACTTGGCTAGGCCACTCAGACGGCCAAACAGTCGTTGTTCTCGTTCATCATTGGCTAACTCATGGTGACGTCACGGCAAACAGCCATTACGCGTGGTATAGCTTCTAGCTGCGAGATGCAAAGACGAGTGGCGTAAACGTGCCCTTATTGTGGACTTTTAAAGCATTTGTCTGGCGAACTTGATGTTAATATTTGGGTGTTTTTTTTTTTCAATTTACATTTTGCTTTCAAACAGTGGCGTGAACAGGGGAGGGGGGGATTGCCCCACTCCTTTTCACAAATTCTTTTTTTTTTTAAAAATGGCGTTTTGTGCCAACAATTGCTGATGCAACGGTGCCGGGGAAAGAGCGTAAAAGTCTAATAAGAGGCCTAGAAGGGCCCAAATGGACAAAAATGACGTAAGATAGGGCAGGCAGTAAAGGGTAAAAAAAAGAGACCGCAAAAAAAAGTCCCTTGCTTACTGCTGCAAATGCAAAAACAACCTCATTACTATTAGTTTTTATAATTCGTCTGTTTCGTCCTTCAGCAACAAATGGGCGTTTAAGTGATTGGCTTTTAAAAATGCTGAGTGCCGGCCTAAAAAAAAGGTCCGGGCCTTGAATTAGCGCCGGCTTTTCACGTCACGAAGATAATAGGCGCCCGGCGCGTGATCGAGGAAATAAGTTATAAGCGGATTGGAACTTGATCAATAATTAAAAGTTTCAACAGAGACTTGAATACAGTTGTGCGAAAGATTCGTGCTCAAAAAAAAAAAAAAATACGGATATGAAAATCATGGAAAAAACCTAGAAAAACCAGCCGAAGGAAAAAAAAGCTGCAAAAAAAAAGCCAAAAGAAAAAAAAGCTGCATTGTTTTGTTGACTCTGTGATTTTTTTCTTTTTTTTTTTTTTTCGTGTTGTTGTTTTTTGTTAGGCTATAGGTAACGTTAGGTTAGCTGCCTTGGCTCGAATTACACCGGCGCTGACGAAGGAAGTTTCACCAGGAAACGTATTATTTCTGCAGCTTTTTCTCCGCAGCATTTTTTTTTTCCCGCGGCCGGTTTATTTCGTGGTAACTCAGCACCTCACTTAAACAGACTTCCATCTGTTTTGAAAAAAAATAAAATCATTTCAGCTGTCTCATCCTTCAGTTGCTTCTGTTTAGTCTCGAAGAATTCGAATTTTAAAAAAATCGTAAACTTTAGAAAATATGAAAATTCAGCAACGGTCCCTTTGTAGAAAAAAATAAGAAATTTCTCCACTCTGTTGTGAGGAAATCCCGGCACTTGAAAATGCTCCTAAAACCTGAACTTTACCGTTTCGAACAAACGAAGGTTTAATTCTAGTTGGTAGTATTTTGTTGCCTCATGCATGACTTGCCATTTTGTGTGTTTGGTCTGTTCCTCACCAACAACACCACCTAAGTCGTCATTCTCGTTCAAAATTATTATTAAGAGAGCATTTTTTTTCCCCACCATTTATGACGCAGATCAAGCCGACCTTTGCGCGCATTACGTAACAATTGCAGGAAGGCTTAGGCTTATTCTGTGTAGCGAACTATTGGCTTTCTAGATTGGACGAAAATTGTCGTGAATCAGCAAGTACAATTTGCTACTTAAATGCGTTTTGGGACATTCTTGCTGTTGTTTTGTTAGTTTGTGTGTCTTTGTGATTGTCGCTGGGTTGGGATTGAAAGGGGTTTTGAGATGAAGTGGAGCCACCCCCGCGCCGCCCGTCACCTGAGCGAGCACACGACCTTCAGACGCTCGCCTCTGCCATCCATCAAGAATGACGTCATAGACGATAGGGTCGTAAACTTGAAGCCGGATCCTGTCGTTGTTTCCTCCTCCCCCCCCCCCCTCCCCCCCCCCCCCCTCCCCGAAGTAGATTCCTCTTTTGAAAGGGGGAGGAGCTAAGATGTGTGGGCGGAGACTTTAAACTTTTTTATGACGACTCCGATAGGTCGCGCCTGGAGGCGTCTTGACTGTGCAAATAGTTTATCGGTATCTTTAATTTGTTTGATTGCGCACAGCCAAGATCCATCCATGGCTGCTTTTTTTTTTGGTCTTTTGCTTCTCGTGCTTTTTCGTAGGTGTGGTTGAAATTGGTTGTGAGTCATCGATTACTTGGGTTGGATGATGGAATCAACTGCATGAAAATCCGGTCTTGCTGGAAAGTTAAAGGGTAAAGAAGCAGGCTGGATTAACGCCCAATAAAGGAAAGTTAAAAAAAAAAAAAATGCGTGATGAAATCGAAGTCAATTCTTGCTCATACATGATTGACAGTCTTGAACGGAAGAGGAACGATTGACAGCTGTGATGGGCTTAATTCCATTTCAACGGATTGAATCAATCTACATCTGGTGAATAGCAAATCAAGTCCATTTCTCCTACATTCCTAGGTTCCACTTAGAAGCAATTCCATTCCAGATCAATTCCAATTCAAATTCGTGATTTAAAAGGACATTCCTTCCTACCAGCGCCATTTTTCTCGATCGTCCACATCAAGTACGGCCCGAAAGTTTTATTTACTTACCGTTAGTCAATCCGTAGCTAAAAATCCGGTTTAAAATGTGGCGTCTAGGAGATTTTCTGTTGAATATTTGTAACTTTATTTACTGCGTTCCGCATGTATATGGTCCTTTGCGCACCTATAGTAACCATGACGTTTCATTGTTTCCGGTTGTGACGACACAGTTTTTGCGTTGTCAATGCTGTCACGTGACCCGTAGTTTGTCTGCTAGGCCAGACGTCGTTCACGTGATCACGAGAAGACGAGAGCGGAAGTGACGTAGCATTACTACGCCGAATCTGGCGACGGCAAAGCGCGAACGTATGACTGTGCATGGCTGTTATAAGGCAGGCCGGATGTTGCTGTAAATTCAATTCCAGCTAAGTCGTTGCCGTATTTCATTCCAATGCAGTTCATTCCCATGTTCTTTATTTGCTACTGCAAATCAGTTCTATTCAATTACTCTTCGTTTCCAATTCTGGCAAATCAATTCTAATTGACTGACTTCTTGATGATGTAGCATTACTTCCAGTACTTATCTCCGACTGATTCATGAAATGTTCTGATCAAAATCCATTCAGCTCCACTCAATTCAATCTGAATCCGGCACAATTTCGGACAAACTCTGCCAAAATTTCGGGTATTGGGAAAATTTAAACGATTTTGTTGAAGTTTGGTGTAAATTGATTTGGATTTTTGCGGAAGTGGATTGAATTGGGTGTAATTACACCCACAATTCTGACCGAATCAAATCAAGTTATTTTTAGATAAATTTAATCAATTTATTTGGACTTTTGTAGAAGTGGGCTGATTTGGGCATAATTGCACCCACAATTCTGACTGAATCAAATCAGATTAACACAAGGCATTTTAAGTCAAATCAAAATCTAATCAAGTCTAGGCAATTCCCTTTCATCATTAGCTGGAATTGGCCCGATGTTGAATCAATTCTACCAAGTCCACAAAAGTAGAAATTAATAAATTAATTCCAATTTTGGAATTGACTTGAACCCAACACTGATTGTCAGTTTTGATTAAAAGATTTGATATAAATTGAACGAGGATGTTAAAACATTTTGTTGTGTTTTCACCACCCAACAAACAAACAAACAAACAGTATTTTTAATAATTCTATGTAAACAACTATTTCATCTCACTACTAACAAAAAAATGTAGACCCTATTTTTTTTTTTTTTTGTGATGTGAAAAGTTTTTTTTTTTTTTTAATCGTAAATCTGCCATGACTTACGATTCCTGGCCCTGTCTCCAAAACGGAAGGTACGGAGTTCAAGTCCTAATTGAATTTCTTCTTTTTGACTTTTCACTCGTATTTATTAAGCCTAACAGGGTTTTGCTAAAGCGTACGATTTTTTGGTGTGGTCCGTTGTGTTTTCTCGTCTTCGGTTGTTCAGACCCTCAATGCCGGAATCGGGAAAGGGCGGATGCTGGGAGTGGGGGACCCCCCCACCACCAAAAACAATGAAGTGACTAAGGTGGGTAAATACCCCCCCAAAAAGCTCGTTTTGAGCTTAGTCGTGTTGAAATAAAGTTTCCCTGTTACTGTACTGGTTTCGGTTTCCATTTAGTTTTAGTGATTCAAAGGAACTAATTGAATTGTTTACTTCACCAAAACTTAATCCTGTGACGCTGTTGTCACTGGACAGTTCAAATATTGGCTCGATTGTCGTCGTCAATTCTTCCTAATATTAACTGTTAATTTCGTTTTCTTAATATTGTTTTGTTTTTTTGGGAGTGGGGAGAACTACTCAAATTCTTATCTGCAGTTTCTTTTAATGAAATAGTCACTGCTGCATCATCTTTGGACCTATTTTTGTGGTCTTCGTTTGAATGGAACTGGGTTTCGGGCAAATGAACCTTTTGACATGAATCGGCATCTACCGTTAAAAGTGGTTTCCTAAAGCCAAGTGACGGCAAGGCACAACCAAAAATCGTATTGGGTAACTGTCCATCTCAGTAACTGGTGGAGTTAGTTGACCTTGTGCCAAAGGAAATCTTTCAATATATTGGATTGGAGTGTCTGCTGGCCGATGGTGTATTGTCAGTTGACAGTTATCTGGAACGAACATCGGTTTATTTTATGAGAAAAGGGAATGGTGGATGGGAGTTTGGAAAGGTAGACGTTCGGATGGGATGGGATGGGGTCGGGGGAGGGGGGGTGGAAAACTGGAGAGCTTGGAGGATGGACGATTCCCCATCTCAACCACTACTGATTGGTCGTTTGGCCTTGTCCCTATCCTACTTGCAACAATGAAATCTATCGGCTCCCGATAATCGCCTCTTCTTCGCGCCCTCCCCCCCCCCTTCCCCCTATTTCTCCTGCGGTGCCGATTGGCCAGAGCTTGAAGCTCAGCGTCTCTCGACTCGGATGGTTTTCCGATGTTCTGTTCTCTAGGAGAAGAGCGGCCAGAACTCGCGAGATCGCGCGAGATGATCCGAAGAGAAGAAGAAAAAGCGATAGTTGACGATGATGGCAGTTGGGGGGGAGGGGTGGGAGTGGGAGGGGGAGGGGATTGAAACGAACTGGCGACCAAATAACCGAAGGAAATAATAAAAAAAAAAGAACAGTTCGTTCGTTCTTTCTATCGGCAGTGGATGAGCATCGTGTGGGCGAAAGGGCAAATAGGCGCATCACCTGCGGGGTTCTTCCGGGGTTACAAGGGGTCACCCGACCCTACGACCCCAACATTCCCAGCTGGCCAAAGAACGAGAAGAAAACTGTGCGTTGCGGCCTCCCTTGTCGGAGATGCGCGGAGTGGAAATTTGATAAAAATGGTTGATCTGTGTAGAAAGGAATCTAATAGGCTGGGTGAAGATGGTTACTGGTTCTTGTCGTGGTTAAAGGCCTTGGAAGGTTCTTGATCCCTGTACTGAATGTTAACTTCCCTGCGTGAAACGGTTTTGCTGTAGTCATGCGATTCCTTTTATTTAGATGTATTACTTTACGAATGTGGCTTAAAGGACATTACTCCCAGCGCCATTTTTCTCGATCCACCACATCAAGTATGGCCCAAAAGGTCTCTCTCCTTACCGTTAGTCAAACCCCATGGTAAAAATCCGTTTTAAAATGTGTCGTCTAGATTTTCTGTTGAATAATAATTAACTATATTTACTGCGTCCGGCAGTATATGATCCTTTTCGCGCTTACAATAACCATGACGTTTCATCTCTGTGTGTGCATGTACTAATTTTCTAATAATTACCATGAGATCAAAAATCTAAAAGATTAATGTGGTAAAAATTAAAAATAATTATTCCAATATATCGCCGAAGCAAAAGTATAAGACACTAGCCTAGAAAATTATAAATTGTGATGTTAAAATACGAGAATCATTCCGGTTTGTGACGACATGCGTTTTCATGCTGGTTCGTCTATATTAGACTCAATGCCAATTGACACAGTAGCTGCGTTCTTGCGATGGTACATGCGCGGATGGCGATCAGCTCGTGGCCGGGTGTCCCTTTAATTATTATTAAAAGCGGTTAGCATCAGAATTTTAAGAATATTCAATTCTAAGTCAAAAGGTGTACGCAAAAAATTGTGTTTTTTTTTTTATCGAGGCACCCCCCCCCCCCCCCATGGCTCCCTTTTCGGGGGGGGGGGGGACGTTATCCCTCCTGAATGTCATTGGTGTCGACGGTCACTTAAGTTCCGTCACTTGCTTGGTGATTATCACCATCTTGATAGTGTTCGTCGCGTCAGTTGGGCGTCATCGTGCGTCAATTGGGCGATCTGTCCTCCTCCTCCTCCGGGATTTTTAAATTTTTGCAGGAAGTACAGATGTATTATGAGATCTAGATTTGGGGGTTTGTTTGACTTCTCTGTAATGTGTGGCGCAGTGGCAACCTGGACCACTGCACTGTGACTGAGGTTGACGCTAATGACTTAGCTGTCGACGCGTCATTAAGCCTCAATCCTCCTCCCCCTCCCCCTCAGCAGTGCACGCCCTACAGTGCAACAAACAACAGTACAGAAAAAATTTGTCGCGACCTCGTCACTTTGGCTTCTGTAGTGCATCGTAAAAGCACGAATTGTGTACAAACCTCGTCCGTCTAAAATAGTGTTACACAACACTCTTGTCGTACAATATTTGTGCGCCATTCTGTGCGAGTCCAATCTTTAATCCGTTCTAAGATGTTCGGCGCGGGGAGGGCGTCTTGGCTCGTTAGCACGGTCGTTTGCAAGTGTGGTTCACCCTCTTGGGTGCGTGGGTGTTTGTCCTGGCGGCCAATTATGCGCCAATCAATGCGTGGGTGTATGGAGTAGGGTAGGGGGTGTTGGGTGTGTGTGTGTGTGTGGCTGGCGCACTCGATGGGGCCACAATACCCCTTCTTTGTTCCCGCCGCAGAATGAAACTGCTCAGCCCGCCATTAAGAAGATAAAAGCCAATCGTAGCGTCTCTCATCCTCCTTTTCCCTTTTTCCCCCCTCCCCGTCTTTTCAAAACCATCCTCTTGTGACTGATGCTGCCTCAGTATCGACGGACTTCGCCTCCTATTGTGAACCCGGACCACTTGTTGGCGCTACTAAAAAGTCCATGAGAGACAACCCCAACTTTTAAGTAGGATACTCTTTCTAGTATGACATTTTCTTGTAGGCTACAGTCTTCATTCAGATTTGGTAAGGCAGTACCATACTGATGGCCAGCCAGTATTTAGGGCAAATAAATACGCCTACATATTGACTGCATTAACCTGCTGGGCTAAGGTTCTTGGGGGCTTTGTTTATCTCTGTAGTGTGTGTGGCGCAGTGTTACCCCGGGCCACTGCGCTGTGACTGAGGTTGGCGCTAATGACCTAGTGTCAACGTGCCATTAAACCTCAATCCATCCCCCACCCAGTTGGTGGTGTCACGTGGGAATTAAAGGCAAATCATTGTATCCTTATTATTATTTGTCATAATTTTACAATAAGTTAACAATCTTATAACCGTAACGGTCCCTGCGCACACAGCGGCCAGGTTGCTGCGGCCAACGAGAATGCTTACGACATATATAGCAACGCGCACTTGGCCGCCGTGGCCAGCCTGTCGCCGCGACCACTGGGATCCTGGGCGGCCTGCAGGCGGCCACTGTGCGCGACCATACTTGCTCCGGGTTCATTTTTCACCACGTGATCGAGAATTATCAACGAACAACGGAACGTGGCCGCCACGACCACTGGCCACGCGACCTGGCCGCTCAGTGCTCGGGCTTTCTCATAGTCCAGTGCTTAACACTTGTTAATAAGTCGTTACGTGTGCCCCGCCCTTTCCCCCCACCTTCCACTTGGTGCATTGTATACGCAATCAATTCAGGTTGGATATAAGCGGCTTGCCAGGATCTTCTCCATGATAGTGTGTAATAGCAGGCAATGTTTTATTTATGTTTGTATTATTTATTTATGTATAAAAAAACAAATGTAATGACCGTTATTCACTATTCCTCAAAAAATCACTCATGTTGGTGGAAATGCCTGGTGAGGTTTGGGGCGATTTCATAAATGATATTTCCTAAAGAGAGGTAGGCCTATCCAGGAACGGAAGTGACGTCTCATTTGTGGTGGCCATGGCAGTGACGTCACTTCCGTCCCGAGTTAGGCCTATTTTTCTCTTTTTTTTTTCCATACCCACAAGGGGAAAATAAAGTACAAAGCAAGTAAAACAGTATACGTAAAATTAGGTAATCGTTTATTAAAGACGTTGGACATATTGGTTGACAACAGTATTAATTTTCACCAAGAATTTGTTCTTCAGCTGCAAAAATAAAAACAATCTCCACAGCAAATTACACTTTTAAATATTTTAATTTTCGTAATTATTCTCTGTTTGCTACATTTAAAAGTTTTCATTCGCGTGCTCCCCCTCCCCTCTGTGAGTATTACATCCAAGCCTAGAGGCCTCGTCTCAAAAAATCTACCGATATTCTTGAAAAAAAACACGCAGAAAAATGACTAAGTGCTGCCGAGTTCCCTACCTTATCAGGTCGCTAACACACAGGCGATTTGCTTGAAACCTTTAAATTTATCAACCCTCACTATTCCAGCTCTCTTTCATATTTTTTCACACGCTCCTATGTTTACCAAACTCGTAGACATGGCTGTAAACTCACGCTCCCAAATTGTCATCTTGGGCCTCAAAACTTTTTTTTTTCTCATTCGTGTCATCCTCTCGTGGAACC
Source organism: Lithobius niger (assembly GCA_023313725.1). Taxonomy (NCBI): domain Eukaryota; kingdom Metazoa; phylum Arthropoda; class Chilopoda; order Lithobiomorpha; family Lithobiidae; genus Lithobius; species Lithobius niger. Next base: position 5,450 of record JAHWFP010105015.1, on the reverse strand, counting down.
ATATTATTTCTTCTGCAGTGGAAAGTACTTTTTAGGAGCGTCACCTTAAAACGAAGGTACCTCCTGTATTTTTTTTTGGGGGGGGGGGATAATTCGAGCTGTACTCTTGCCGTGGTATTTTATAATAATAACAATTGTCTGCCTGTAACGACGGAGTCATTTCCACTTAACTATCCGGACTGCGGTGGTCAGTGGTTTGAACCTGTAATGTCATCCCAATAAAATATGTAAATAATAAATTTTTTCAAAATTAGTTATCTGTGTTTAACTTCTCATTTGGGTGTTCCTTTAAACGTACGTATAATTTACAGCAGTTTCTATGAAATTAAGTGAATCTAATTGAACGCGAAAATCGCAGTGCGTAAAGTGACCTTGCAGGGAGGAATTCGCGATTATCTTTTACTTTCTAGGTGCTTCTGATTTATTGTCATCTTCACTCCAATTCTAAGATTGGATAGGAGAAAAAAACGTACTAGTTTCTTGTTTTCCCCGTCTATCTATCCTCCGTGTCAACGCTTGCCACGGCCTAACCACGAGCAATGGCCAGTGAGTGTGAATTTTTAAAATGGCCGTCAATAGGAAGCCAGTGATATCTTTCTGTGGCTGAACTGCCACGGTGGCAGTGCCAGAACGCTTGTGGACTGCTTCTCCTCCCCCCCCCCTGCCACTTGGGATGACGTATTGCGTCCCTTGAGGCTGGACGAACAGGATCCGGCCTTCTGACTTTATAGGGGACCAAGTCATCGTTTAAAATAAGACAGCTTAACGGGTTGGCTTGGCTTGACAAAATGACACCATCCCGTACGAAGGTTAGGTCGTTGGCATTTGTATCAACTTCATCTCAGGTGGCACGTTGGTACAGAATATGTTAGGTGGGTGAATGGTAATCGCGTTTTAGATTATGGTCGTTAAAATACTAATAAATATGAAAATCGGGGTTGTCATTTTGCTGTCATGGCAAAAAGTTCGACGATTAATTATTGAAGGGTTAATGTGTAAGTGATGGAGTAATTGACTTACGGTGACTTTTTTTTGAGAATTTCTCTGAATGTATTCTGGACCCTTAAGGGCTGATTTTCACGTTAAAATTTTCAAATATACGTTTAAAATGTTGTCACGATTTATACAAGGTCCTAGAAGTCCTGGACAGTTTTTGAAAAAATCAGCGAAAATTCAACAATTGGAAATCGTGCAATGTTGACAGTTTTTGAGAAAGGTCCTGGAAAAGGGTTTTTTTTTTTTTCGTAATGTTGTCTAAAATTACTTTGATACAGTTTCCAATCTGGCCCCCAAGAAATCAATAATTAGGCCTAAATAATAATTAAAAAAAAGTTGCCATTTTCGCATATTGGTTGTCACGTCTTGGTCGCAATTTTGGGGCTGATGACCATGTATTGTAGGCTCTTTTTGTCGACTTGTACAATGGCTGGATTGTCTAGATTTAATGACGTAGTAGAGGTTCAAATTTGAATTACAACCTTTCGATAAAGGTCCTGGAAATTTTTATTATGGGGTTCTGGAAAAGTCGTGAAAAGGGCTGGATTAAAAAAAAAGTATAGACTCTTAAGTTATGCTTATTTCATATTTGAGCGTCAACAATCCCGGAAGGTCAATTTATTGATCTACGAATCTAAAATCCACAAATACAGCATAGGCTCAATGTAAAAAGTTTGAAATGAAATGGATAATAGTTTCAAACGTTGTCATGGATACTGACAAGACAGGCACACAGCATAGAAAGACAACATCCGGTCGCCTTGCTCCCTTCATACTACGCATATCTAAAAATTACAATAGGGGGAGGAGGAAATTATGTTTTAACTACTTATATTGAAAACAAGATTAGAAAAGACAGTTGGGTAGTGGCCAGGTAGATGAATAACATGAATCCTGCACTTGTCTTGGTACACAAAAACAATGAAAAAAGATCAGAACAATAATTAAGGTTTGGGGAAAAACTTTTTAAAAAAAACATTGACGATTCATCCCCGTTCTGTGGGCACTCGTTACACCATGGCTGTAACAGATAGGATATGTAATGTTTGCACCCAAACTTGTTCGAATGTCAGTCAATTCTGTCGTTGTAAATCACTGAATTGACCAAAAATGATGAATATTTCTAAATTCGGGATAAGGATAAAACGGATAAGAACAAACATTAAAAATAATCCAGTCTTTAGCACCCAGACACCAAAGGTATGACCGCTTTTACATCCAGGCAAACTTGGCACCAAGAACTAATGATCCCGGACAGGCCCCCAAGATATGACCGACAGAAAATGAAGAGACTTGGCTTAACGTTTGGTCCCTTACAATCCCCTGCCTTCTCATGTAGGGGCCAAACAAGGTGACAAACTCGTGTGAACGTGACTCTGTCTCTCTGCTTATTAGGTTTCCCTACAGTGAGCTTGAATTTCTAGTGTCTAAGGTTAATGTCGAATCCTAACCTAAGTTTTGGGGAAGTTTTCGGCTCTTCACCAAGCGAGTGGTGTCTCCAAAACCTTGTGTGCGAGTTTACAACAAACACCCGATCGGTCCTGTTCGCACGTCGTCTCTTGCCTTTTATACAGGTGAGAGACGGAGCGGAAACGCCCAGAAACAAGTGTGTGCAGCGAATACCTTGTCGCAACCTTATTCTTTTGCTCACTTCCACCACTTTTTCAACGAAAATGTTGAGGCGCACACATCTATTACGCTCTGTAACAGCGATCTCTATTACGCAGTTTAAAAGTAATAACCACACAAGTGCCGGTTCAAAATGTGTTAGCTTTTAGGCCTAATTTTTACGTGCCGTTTTAATTTCGTGAGTAGCAGCTAAGGGAGTAGGCCTATTGTGTGCGAGAGCAGGCCTATTAATTGATGCAACAAGGTGTCGAGACTTTGGCAGCGTGATTTTATCCGTAATTATCAGCTTTGAGGCCTAATTTGTTTACCTGCTGTTTTAATTTCGTAAGTAGCAGCTAATGGAAATTTGGTTCGAGAGTAGGCATATTCATTCGTGCGACACGATGTATAGAGTATTTTAAATGCAGTTAATGTGTGTCGTTAACCATTCCTGTAGTGGTCAAATGCAACGATCAGATGTTATTCTTTCACTGAATTACGTAGCGAAAGCCTATTGGCTATGAGGAAGCAACGAGGTTTTAATTTGCCGTGTTTTTTTAAAAGTCTATTTGACTACCACTTCAAAACTGGAGACGGACGGACGGACAAAGTTGTTACCGTAGTCGTCCCAGCCGTTAGGGTAGTATAGAAGTCTAAAAGGTTTTTGTGTAAGCACGATAAAGATCTCGAAGGCTGATGCAACAGCGTGGTCGAAATGGCAAAGAGTCTTAGATTGCAGTCTGAGGGATTGCTAGGCCTGTGATGGTGGACCTCTGACGCGCTGCACACACCACGCATTGCAAACTCTTCATCCTCTTGCATTAGGTTAGGGATTTGAAACAAAAAATTTCCTAACATTCAAACAATTTGGTATGCAATCACCACGCATATCCGGTATAACACGGTTTTACCCATTAACCATGATTGTACTGCTTTTCCTTGTTATTGAAAAATTTATATCATTTAAATTTTTTTTTGTCAGGTGTTATTTTGTTGTTGTTTTTTTTCTTTTTTTTTTGTAGGGAAGTCGGATTAAAACGGGTTCGTGATGTAAACTTTGACCCTCGTTGCCTCCAATTCGGCATTAATACGAGCATTCCATGTCGAATGCATCATGCGTGCCTAAGCCAACTCGTGAACTCTCTTAAGTTTGCCTTAACAGACTTTATTTATTTTAAAATTTTTTTTTTATTTTATTTTTAAATGCAGGTTACGCTTAACGCCACCATCCATAAAGCTCTTGTCAAAAAATGTCCCGAGCCGAAAAATCTTGGATGTAATAATGCTAAGGGCAGGTCACCTCGGCCTGACTACAATAATAATATCATTAGCAGTGTGGAGCAGTATTTTACGCCGGCCCAGCAACCTGCCTCCAGGTTTGATGCTATATACAAATCAAAATGTAGTCGGGCATTCCTTACTAGTCGCATCTTCCTCTGTGTATCCCCCCCCCACCCCTTCCCATTTCTCAATCCCTTTGCCCGTGGGGGAGCTAGGTACGGAGTAGAACGTGCCTAGCATTCTTCTATGAATTGGTGATTGTTTCCAATAAGTCAAAGTCTTCTTCTTAGGTTTTTCTGCCTATTTTTTTTTTTTGTTCATTTTATTTTTTTAATTTTAAAATTAATCCTGTTTGGTCCTCCGCGTTGGCCTCCGGTTCCCGTGAATAATGCAGTGCACGTGAGTTTTGTTCAGCGGCCAGTTCGGTATGACCCCACTGGTCTCCCGTAGCTCCCGACTGGTTTGGCAAGAGAAGCTCTCTCCACCCCTCCCCTCCTCCCTCCCGGTCTATAACAGCCTTCGACCTGACGACCGATATCCTACACTTTATCGAGACGATATGCATTTCTTTCGTTCGCCAAGTCTCGGAATTTTAGTGTTTTTTTTTTCTCTCCCTTCCTTTTTTTTTTTGTTGTTTGCCGAAACAGACATCGTTAATGGAAGACGGCAGTAAAAAAATAAATAATTCTGGAGGCAGAGACGGCTACGGTGAGTGGTCCAGTGAAGGCCACAGTGACCACCCATGAAAAGCAACTGGATTAGGGAAAAACTGATGTTCTGCATCACCGTCTCCGGTATCTGCCGATAATTTTGTAATAATCGGTATCAGTTATAAAGAAATCACGGCAAACACGGCTTCACTTGGGTCGACATTTCATAATTACACCCCTAAAGTTTTTAGGCCTTCTCTATTTTCTTCAGAGACGCTACGGTAAAAAAAATACACAAATTAACCACTGTATTTAATTTTCGTTCTTTTATTTGCTTGTATTAATGTCCGTATTTTAGGTATAGGTATAGGTACTTAGCAGAGTCCCACCTTATTGATATTGATCAAGATCTAAAAGGTTAACTTCCGTGGACTTACCAACACACTGGGTGTCAACCCCATGCTTCAACGCTGTGAATGCTCATCACTGTGACTGAGGTTGGTGCTCACTGATAACCAAGCTCTCGACGCGCCATTAAGCCTCGATCCCCAGGAGAATTTAAAGTAAACTCGTTATTTTGAATATTTTCACTAGTGAAAGCTCACTCCAACGCAGACAAGTTTTTACACCGAAAGTTTGTTGCCGAACAATTGATTTTCTTTTAATAGTAGGAGGGGGTTATGGTTTATTGATTAGCGGGCGAGGAAAAAGTGGATTGTAAGGGGGGGAAGGGACAGGGGGGGGGGGTAAAGAAGGGGAGTGGTTGTGGCCCGCCCCAGGTGAGAGATAGGCGACGCCCGACCCGACATCCAATTCATTAAGTCCAAAATGAGCAATTAGGCGTCGCCAGATAATGGGAGTGATGCGTGCGTCGAAAGTTCCCAAATATTGGCTGGCTTTCATAATATCCCCCCC
>JAHWFP010105013.1:0-14161 GCA_023313725.1 Lithobius niger | reverse complement strand
GTCGTAACCTTTAATCAATAATTCAATATTATGACATTATCACCTTTGTTGAATTAACCAAGACCAAGATTCTGAGTTTAAATTTGAATTCCAGAAATAAGCTCACTTCTGTTGCCAAAGAAATTGGCGCGTGGTGTGTTTGCTACGACATGTTAACATGACGGAACGTCATAACCACTGCAACATTCCTTAACATAACATGACATGTAGGGCGGATTGTGCAGGGAAGCTAACCAAGTATGGGGGAAATTTATTGATGTTATTTTTTAAATAAAAAATTATTAATATTAAACTTGTTATTGTTATTACAAAACTAAAACTTTTCACGTTATGCAATTAAGAAATTCTATTCCCAATTTAAAATATCTTCTATCTTTAGAAATAAAAAAAAGCAAACAAAAATAAATTATTTGCCAAAAATAATTTACTTGAGTTCATCTACACTGAAATTCTGGCTTCACATGTGAAGACACGTATACAGTATGAGAATAAAATATTATTATCTGCCGAATATTTCTTATGTGTTACCTGAAGACGTCTAAAAAAATTAATGGTTTTAATGATCTTAAAAAGAAGCAACCAATGTAGGTCTTGGTGTTTAATGATATTTTTAAATAACTCCCTTACTATACATGCTATTTTACTACAACATTATTTTTAATTCTATGTTCATTTAGTTTTATTGGTTTTAATGCAGTTTTCAACATATTATTGAATTTTTTTATTGTATTGAAATATATGCTGTTAGGATTAAACTTCGGACAAATGGAAACTATGGACATTGTTTATAATTGTTGAGCTATGTAGGCGAAATTAACTATAAATAATTGTAAATGAACTGTACATTGTACTGCACGCTCAAGTTATTTGAACTTTGTGCATTTTCACTATAACAAAAGTAATTTTAAGTAAAATAAAATATTGGTTTGCCATTATTTTTTGCCATTTTGCACTGTAAAATATGCCAAACAGGTTAATGATTTAACCCAATTGTATTATCCCCTGCATTGTTCAATCTTTACTCTTTAAAAAGTACATCTATTTTTTTCGATTGATTAGTTATTAGTTACCAAGTTATTTTTTAACCATTTGGGAACTGACCGTAACCATTGCTCAACGGAGGGAGTAAAGTATAGTGATATTGGAAATGTACGGAGTTCCTAAAAAAAATACGGGGGGAGGGGGGAAAGGGGTTCGGATGAATTTTTTCAGAAATATTCTTATGTACGTCAGTTGTAGTCGCCTTGTCTCGAATTACCAGACTGGGAATGAACCATTTTTGTATACCTTGGCAACAAATTTCACAACGTCATTAACGTTATTAACAACAAAGAGTCAATTAATTTGCGCTCGTTTAAGAAACATCTGTTTGGGGGTTTGATCAACCTGAACAGAGATAGCTTGGAAGACATGTTTAGCAAAGTTAGTTGAACGTTCTGTTATTTTTCTTACAAATTTAGATGGTTTGTAGCTTTTTTTTTTTCCTTTTTGTTTTGCATACCATTGTTTTAGTATTAAACTAAATTTTGTTTGTTTATACTTTCCTGGAATTTTTATTTGAGAAAGGATTTGTATATTTCACTTCTCTTTGTATTGTATGCTGATTTTATGTCCATTTTCTTTAATATGTTATGTACGTATACATACCTGTTTTTTTTTATCTTGATTTTTCTATTTTGGTGCCAAATTTTTGTTTTTGCTTGGAAAAGAGCCAGCTCAATTGTATTTTCTTTATCTGCTGTCCTCACACCACATGCGAGCAAGGGCTCTTGAAAGATGAGTGTTTCCTTTTTCTGTTATGGTCTTGTAATTTGTGTCGAATGAATAAACTTAACTTAATACACAAAGTGTTAAAAGGTAATTCTTTCTCACTTTGTTCGAGCATCCTGCGCAAAATAGCCACTGCAGCATTTACATAGGTTAGAGTGAATGTAGCAAAACCGTTTCTAACGACGGACAAATAGGAAAATGAATGCCTTTGCAACATGTATACATGCTTTTGAAGTAATGTTGCGAAACTAAGTCATACAGTAAAGCCAACCGGGAAGAAGGTACCTTTAAGGGATTCTCAACACGTAATTTGAAGATGCTGTGCACCAGTAGTACATACCAGCAAAACATACACACAAATTGTTTTGTGAACTTTGCGAAAAAAAATAAGCGAAATGTGTACTGGCAGTATACTCAGTCATGTGGAGGCTTAGCTGATACACAGTGATGTGTATCTTCAGAACACAACGTCTTCAGAGCATATGTACTTCGACACAAAGCTGGTTTGCAGAACTTCTTAAAGCACTATAATTCCGATCAATAATAACCCAAAACGACGTGCGAACCAACATACTACAAAAATTTGTGTACCGAAAATAAACCGTTACTTATACCAGCTCACCATCCGCTGGTATTAAGGTGAGCTTGCTTAGGCAGGGACGCTTATATGAATTTTCTGTGTTCCTGACAAACCAGACTAGTCTCCATCCCACCTTCTAATACATTACCCCGATCCTTATACATTTTTTTCTGAGCTGTTTTACAGTTTTTAAATAATATTTACACTGCGTTAAATTAAAGCATATTTAAGTAGCAAGGAGAAGAGTGCTTAGTACGCCAACATTTTAAAGTATGTGTTTGTCTGACAGGATGTGATAAAGTATGACATGAAAGAGATTTTCTAACAACGGTTTTGTAATGCTCAAAATTTGTAAAAAATAAAGTTACAAACTTTTTGAAGCGACTTGTTATTATTACGAAACCTCAGCACATCAGCAAAAAAACTTTAGAGTGAAAATGCCCTTCGTTTGCAGATATGTGAGGTTGCACTGGTGTTTTCTGTATCTAGTAAGTTAAGCATATAACGCTTGTTGGGTGCGTACAGTATTTTTTTTTAGTTACTTTCTTTGGATTAATCCCGTATTTTCTTCGATCATCGCAGACAAATCTGGGAACCCGTGAGAGCTCTGGAAGTCTGTGAGAGCTCCGGGAACCCATAAATTTAATAACGCAAGTGCTCTTCCTATGCTCAAGAGCCATCTAATCCTGTTGCTCTGTATAGTGATGTTTTCAAACACCCTCCATAAGCAAACACACATACAGAAACTGGTTTTAAATTAGAAGCCTGTACTATTGCAGCAAACCACCATCACAAAATCCGTCAACAATTTTCATTCAAGAAAGATTAATAGGATTAATTTTATGAGACAGAATCCTTTTTATCATATGAATAAATTCTATTTAGCCGATTTTAGGTTGTCACTTTTCGTTGTATATCGTTATAGGTCGACATCTGAATTTATTTGGGTGAGGTTGAGGATAATGGAATGTCCACTGCAATTTTGGTGAATGAACTGAATTTTGTAATTCTTCAGGTGCGTAATTTTATCCGCTATTTATTTTTTGTTGCTATGTTCCGTGGTATCTGCTGAGTAATTCTATTTGCCTCTTCCGTTGTATTTGCAGCGTTTACCGAGTTCTTTCTTTGTAGCACTTCAACTTCCTGCCTTTACCAATCTATGTTGTTACCCCAACTCTTCAACCCACATTTTTTCTTCCAGGAGTGGTATAAAGAAGGGCAATTAGGACTGCGAGTGCTTATCATAATACTATTCCATAGGAGGCGACCACATGTGGTCAGCTGTAGAACGAATAGTCGTAATTTCTTTCATGGCTACCGTACTATGCTGCGTAGAATTGTCGATAACAATACGTGCGAAAAATCTCGCTGATCTTGTGATTGGAAGCAAACTAATTTTGTCGAGCGGCAGCGTTGAAACGACCTTGAACTGAGGAAGATGTCCCACTTCTTAAGGCCAACTGACGAAGAAATCGCGTGTTTTGCCGCCCAGCTCCACCCCCAGTTCTTGCGCAAGTCGGGAACCAACCCTCTCAGCGTCTGTTTGGTAAAATAAGATTCTAGAGATGTCGAATCAATTGGCTTGAAACCGAGAAGAGCAAACCGTAGCTTCACTCCCAGATGGCCTTGTAACAAGCGATGGAACACGAAGCAAGAGAAACAACAACGACGGATACTCCTTAGAACGTGTGTGTTTATTTATGCGCTTCTGGTTTTTCTGCTCATCTTTTGTTGAATTTCAGCTGTGTGTGTACACAAGTAGACCATGTACTTCATTTGTGTTTAGGTAAGGGCACAAATAACCTGTGTTATATACTCTCCTTCCATATTGTGCCTTCCTTCGTTCCTTGTATCGCTTGCTGTTTTTAAATAGTTACATGGATATTACTCTTGTTATCCAGTCACAAATGCATGCAAAAATGTACTAAACCAGTTTGTATATCATCTCTTACTATTAATTTCCTTTCGTTGTACCGTGGGCTGGTAAGCCATGTGGGTGCATGATCGACCACGCTCGCCAACCAAGACTGACGCACGCACTACACATCAGATCGAAAACTTTAGGTTGTGCTTACCTGACATAGTACCAGAGATCCACGCCGTGAAGGTCACAATTAATGTCAGTTCTGTCGGCCGCTGACAGTTTGGTATCCTATACATGCTGTCGTCGGGATTTGTAATCCACCCGACTTGGGCTGCGACGTGAAGCACATAACACACACAAGCCAAAGCAGCACAACGCCGTCCAGCTTGTACGCTTTTCCGGCCATTCGTTCCCGCCGACGAGTATGCTCACGTGTCGGCCAAAAACTGATCAATAATCACCGCACGCCTGGCACCATAGCGACCTCTTTTGTCAAAACCAGGAGTGGTATAAAGCAGGATGCCAAGTTAATCTAGCCCGTATTCCACCATTAGATCTGAGCCGTGACCCCAGTTGTCGGACAAGTGACCGTTTTTGCTTTTGGAAAAAGACGCAATCAGTTTCGCAATCAATATCGTTTAAATGACGGTGATGAGAAGCAGTATTTTTTTTTTGTGTGTGTGTTTCAGGCCAAGGCCGACTCCGGTAGAAATTGCTTGCCTTTCCTCCGAGTTCCGCACCAGTTCTAGCTCAAGATGGCTATAATGCATCTTAAAATTCCTGTGGAAAAAAACGACTTTTGCGACGTTAAATCAATTGTCTTGGAACCGGAAAGCTAAATCTGCAGCTTCTCTTCCAGCCGACCTTGTTGGCAAGCGGTGGAAGAATCACGAGAGTCGCAATTTGAATTTAACACGTTCTATGGACGATGTATTTATAACTGCTGGCAAAACTTGTCCCATTCTAGTTTAAACATTTTGTAAATGAAGTTATTGAAATTGCATAAATAGGCAAAGCAAAACCTAATGCTTCTATGCTTCATTTGCTTCTAATTTGGATATTGCTGCCCTTACCGTCGCAGATCTTCAATTATATCCATTGTTTTTTTTTTAATCCCTATGTCATGTGAAGCAAATTAATGCTCGTGTACCGGAACCGGTTGAGTTTGGAACAGCAGAAGTTTTAGAATCGGAGAGAAATTTAATATGAGGAGTAGGGAAATTTAGTATTCGAACTGAGAAACACATAGTCATGACAGGATCAAGAGAATGTCTAGAGTTTACCAGTGGATCTCATAGTATCTGAGACAGTCTCGTACTTACTAACTATAGCCTGACCAGCTGCTGTGGCAAGAAGTATGCCCTGGTCTTCTTTTCCGTTACTGTAAAATCTGTTTATTTCAAATACCTAGTCCAGGGATGGCGAACGTTTCTTTACAGAAGTGCCAATAAAACAAAAATTAGCTTACAAAACATGCAGTGCGTGTCACATCAGTGTGACTTCTGTTCTTGCTTCTCAGATGGTAATTTTTTCGATGCACGGTTCGTATGTGCCTAGCTTCATTTCGACGCGTGCTTCGCTATTGTCTTCCAGGAGGCGTGTGGTCGAATAGATCGTGTTTATGTGCGAGTTTACTTGTTCGCACATAATAGCTGGATTCAGATGTCGCTAATAAGCAAACGCCAACTTTTTCATGGTGTCAAAGTCGCAAAGAAGTTCGTTTCTACAATGAAATATAAGTTGATCTGATTTTGGTAGTATTTTCTTTTCAGCCCGTTTCTTTGTTGAGCCCAGATTTGCTTCTCTCTTGTCCAATTTCTATAAAGATTCATCAATCAATTATTGAATGCGCTATAAACCGCATGCAATCAGTTCTGACAATGCCCGTGTGTTTCGGATTTCACTGAAATCACACGTCACATCAACATTGGACTCCCATTGTTAATAAATGGTTCGTAGTGTTTGTGGACCCATTGTTTGTAAATAGAAAATGAGAAGGGTAGAAAAAAAAGTAAAAGCTGCCGTGCTGTAACAATTTATAGGTGTGTTTATTTTGTTAGGGAAAAGTATGTCATCGTGCACTAATTTTCAAAAGGCTCACGTGCCACTAGAAAAGCTCCTGCGTGCCATAGGTTCGCCATCCCGGACCTAGTCTGAGTTCGGCCAACGTTCTATGATCATGACCAGCATTTTTTTTTTCTTCAGCTCCATCTGTTGCTTTTTTAGCGGCTAAATATGAAAGCAGGCATTTTCTGAGAATGTGTCGTAAAACAGTGTTTGTTGCGTGCCCTTCTCTTCGTATTCCTCCGTTCGTCGTCTATTGTTAAATTTTGTGTTACGTCTTCAAGGCTAAATTTCATTTTGCGCACACCAAGTATAGTGATCGGCTAACGAAATTAACTAACAATTAAAACTGAACAAAAAACGGCTTCGCCGTTTAGAAAAAGGCATTAGAGCTCGTATCCCCATACTCACAGCTGTAAAGGTACACCAATACGTGACTAACGTTTTGGCTGTGATTTTTTTATTGTATATTTCCGTAATGTCAGGTGGATAAAATTTTACAACGTACCATACCAAGTAATTGTCAAGACGATTTTAAGCCTTTTTCACCAAGCAAAATTAGGTAATAATAAACAATAACAATTTTTTTCAGGTAACATAAAGGCGCTTAACGCAATGTTGGCTTTACTGTCTGATACCAGGAGCTTATAAATGCCTACAGGGAGTATCCATGCTATAACTCTCGTTTTGTTTTCCGTCCATTGTCACAAGGCCGTCTGGGAGATAAGTTATGGGGCTCGCCTCCCGAATTCAGGCCAGCTCGGGCAACACCGCCAGAATCTTATTTTACTAAAGCAAAGCACAGAGGCGTTATTTTCTGGCACTTGCAAGAGCATGCGCGAAATTGGGAGGCGAAAAACTAAAAATCTGCCCCAATCGGCCTTGGCTTAAACAAACGAATTTCCTTTCTTACTCCAAGGTTGTTTGAATCTAATGCTTGTGAGAAATATTTACTTGGACCAACCACTGCACGTGTGATATATAGTACGGTACTTGTTAGGTAAAAACCTACATAGCTAAATTTTAACGTACGTTAAACGACGAAAGTAACTGAGATCACTCATTCGAAAGCGGAGACATGGTTGGCGACCCAGATGGAGAGATGGAACATGGGTTGATGTTAGCATGTCAGGCCCTACGGTACTTCCATTATACCATTCCTAGTTATGCGTTTTGTCACAGTTAGTCGAAGCTATAGAATACTTAACTTATTTGAAAACACTACTTTTGTAGCATGCCTTTGTCTGGGACTTGCATTTACTTACCGAAGAGTGAGATACAATAATGGCTGGCGATGCCTGCAGGGCCGTTCCATTGTTGTAACTTTATGAAGAAAGCGGAGGATAACGTTTTTATCATCCAATATCCGACAGGAGCTCAGTCCGACAACAATAGGACAGCACGCGCACAACAAAGAACGATTCGTGCTTACGTTTTTTTTTGCTTAGAAAGCTCGACAATCCGTCAAAGATGTCATAAGATATAGTAACAGCCAGTTTCGTGCACAAATAAAACCACACTACGTTTTGCGGAGACATGGTGTATCATTTGGTATCATTTGGTATGTTTTATATTTTTTTTAATTTTAATGTTTTAGGCCTTGACCATGCCTGAATGGTTTGTTTTTATAGACTTGGTGACTCGGCAGATACTGCCATAAATTTTTTTTTTAATGTTTAAGTGTTTATTTTTACCTGAAGACGGGAGGTTGTCCTCCCGAAACGTAGTGTGGTTTTATTTGTGCACGAAACTGGCTGTTACTCTATCTTATCCACCCAAAACCAAAACTGGTAGAAAAACCCGCCAAGTTACCTACTAATAGTTCGAAAGTTAAATGAAAACTAGAAGATTGCTACTAGCGGTAGCAATCTTCAAGTTTTCATTTAACGTCCAAAGTATTATTCTGTGCGATTAACTTGGCTAATAGGATTAACCTTGGCGGCCTTTCCCTGGTGGAATGATATCACTACCTTCAAAGGCCGATCGTTTTTGGAAACTTGGCGGGTTTTTCTACCAGTTTTGGTTTTAGGTGGATATCACAACTTTCATAGAACTGTGAACGTACATAAGGTTACACCGTCTGTTTAAGATGCTTCAATCTCATTTTTGCACACACTGACTAACAATCGCTGATTTCGTTCGATTCGCTCACTCAATCAGCGCATCCCCTTCAGTTGTTTTGTTTAGCCCTTCACCTTCCCCTTAATTTTTCAAGATTTCGTTCACATTTAGTCATATCTGCAAAAAGTGCTGAAACTTGTCAATCAAAGATGTCATGATTGACTGCACTGTTATTCCTTTTTAGTTGAAAGAGTATTCGACGTTGATTTTTCGTTGTTTGAACGGTGATGGGTCTTCGGAATTAAAAGCGCCTTTTCACCTTTTCAACTCCAAGATGCAGCACCGTAGAATCTTCGATCAATATAAAGAAAATAGCGGTAAATTAAAAAGAAACAACACTTCGCTGCAGCGCCCCGAATTTTCATAACTAAAACGAGATCACGTGACCCAATCAGCCTACTGGATGACGGATAATGTGGAACGTGGATGCTGTGTTTAGAATATGGGCAACGCTATCGAAATGGTGAACAGGCGCATTTAAGCAACAGTGCTGTAACAATGAGATTTTACGGAGCCTCTCACTCCTCCTTACCCATCGTAGTCTTCCTTCACCCCATCTTACGCCCCTCCACCAAAACCATTGTTGCATTGTTGCATCTTGTTTCATTGTTAAAAGAGGACTGAGATTGTGAAATTGGGCATAAATGATGTTGAAAAGTTAACTTTTCCCTAAGATGCAGAAAAACTAACTTGTTCACATCAGTGCTGCCTAATAGTAGGCCGTTATCTCCCAAATAGAAAAAAAATACGTCCCAACGTGCACAACGAGCTTTGTGGCAGGTCTCCGATGACCCCAACAAAAAGAACAGCAGGGTTTCATCAAAGCTAACTTTACGAGAGATCGAATCCCACTCCCGACCACGGTAGTCGTCGAATCTATACAGTATTCGGATACTCGATTAATTAGTTACTGGATCACTCGTTAAACTAGCTTTTTCCGTCCAAACTTGCTCTCTCCAAACAACGGCACATCAACATAACAAGCGGAATATGCCCCTTTGTATCCTTTTCCAACATACTACGATAAAAAGTAAAACCACAAAATTAAAACACAAACCGAACATCGGCACCTCGACAAACAAATGGAGCAGGACGCCATATTGGCGGAAGTGGACCAGACATGACTGATCTAGACGGCATTACCAGGAAGGCATTCAAACAAGGTTTCCAGTATTGGAGAAAAGAATAGTGTTTTGTGCGGTTCATAATGGTTCCATACAACGAATTACGTGTCAAGTTTTGTTTTTATCGTAATACAGGTTACTTTCAAATTGGGATGCTTATTCCCACTTTGGGAGGTATCCCGAAGTTGAAATGTACCACCGATTCCATTTGATTTTCGGTTCGACTGCGTGTTCTCTTTCTGTTGATCCCTTCGCACACCTACTACTCTGTACGCCTCACCAACCTTTTTCCCCATACCACAAATCTAACATATGTAACCATTTGGATCTTCACCATAACCGGCGCAAAATGGATTTCCACACTAAAGAAGCATTCTGGCACAACCACCATTCCATAACATTTTCTTTGTATGCTGAGAGACTTTTATTCTTTTTTTTTTCTCCTTTTAAGCTTTTAGGTTTGCGTTACTGGTGACGATTAATGCAAATAACCGTCGAAATATCAAGAAATTTGGCGAGTTTACCGCAAGTAGGCATCAGTTAAACCTGCGTTTCCATTTTTTTTTTAAAATGGTGTTTAGTAACTGTATTAATTAGATACAAAGTGTGATCATCTTTATTCAGCATGAGATGTCGTCGTGGTTCTAAACGTTGAGCAATTATTAATTCACAAACCAGCAAACACGTCAGCGAATTCTCGACGTAAACAAACCATACTACTGCACTAAGACAGAACTGGCGCGCCCACTCGGATTAGCGTTAATTTGGATGCAGGCATTACGTGCAAGTACGTTTTATTTTTTTAGCATAAGCAACACTGCACGCAGGGAGGTCGAGTGGGTTGCGGTGTGTGTGTGGGGGGGGGGGGGGCCCCCCGCTGCGGGCTGTCGCACCCTTCCTATATCTGAAAGGTCGGCAATACGGTCGGACAAATTAACTAATAGTTTCTTTTTACTAAACGGAAACCATTGCCCCCTTGCCAAAACATTTGTTCGATTCAGCAATTTTGAACGTTTAAATAGAATGCCAAACATGTTTTCAGGACTCACTTTTCGTTACTCAAAAAAAAAAGTTTTACGATAAAAGGAAGGAATAGACTAGACGGTTGTGAATTAATTTACACTAGAAAATGTAGGATATTTCGATTAAATTAGAGGTACGCTCTGCGTAACATACACCGGTCTAGGTGGTTCCCGCCTGCATGAGCGAAATACTTTACTAGGCAGCATGAAATGAAAATGATCACCGTCTGGCCCGAACCCCCCTGCGTTCTCCTCACATTCTCTCATTGTGTGGCCAGATTCCTCCCCTGCTTCCCCTGCCATTCACCCAAGTTCACCCAATTCAGCTCCCCCCCCCCCTCATTCCTACTCCCTTCCCTTGGAACCCCTGGTGTTTGGTCTTCTTAGGGAAGTAAATAGCGTTTTCAATTTATGGCGCCACTCTTATTCTGGGTATGGCTGAATTGCCTGTTTCTCCGTTTTGATAACAAGCGCAATAAGCCCGCAACAATGATCGTCCATGCAGTGATTGTTACTCACCCAAGTTTAAAACAATTCAACTCGGCTCTAATATCCAGCATTATTGAAGCAATATCTCGTGTGTTACTGATTGTCACAGAGCACATCCATTGACATTGTCGGCCGTTCGCCTTTCTTCCTTGCTACCGTGCCAAGAATGCACCTCATCGCCCTGTTTCATTACTACGGCGTCGTCATTGTTTAGTTAATTTGAGCCGTTTTCATTGGCTGTCTTAATGATGAATTTGCTGCGTGCATCTCATCCCAACCGCTTACATGTGTTTGCTCTCTGGTCCCAACATGAGCGTATTGTACAGCGTGTCTCAGAAGTCCCACATCAGGTCAAATACATCCTTAACACTTGGAATGAAGTTTGCTGATAATAGCATGCTCGTGTAGGAAGTCACCTACAACGAATCCCATGATGCTATCCAAAATGCCTTTAAAGTCATATGAAAGGTTATCCAATTTGTATCTCCTAACCTATACAAGATGGGCGTAAAATAAATTTGAAAGTTGTGGGGGAATGTGGTACTAGTACTACACAGGAAGCAGAACAAAAATCACACGGAAAACAAGGAAGATATTGGCGAAAGAAGTTGGTAGTGCAGAGAAGCCATTTATGTGCGACAGGAAATAAAAACAGCTGAACCATCAAATGAAACAGTAACAAATGCAGCATTCTTGCCTGGTTCCGGTAATACTGTAAAAGGGCCAGGGCGAAAGGGAGGGGTGAGCAAGCCCTGAAAGGCCCCGTTTTGTTTTCGAAAAATTTATTGGCTTTTTTTTTTGCTGTTTACCTCTCGTTCTTAACCTTCGTATTCATCATATTCATCCCATAGCCACAGGGATGTACCAGAGACGATCATTTAAACAATTTTGAGTTTTTTTCTTTTATTGATAAAGCCCTTTTAGGTAGAAGGCCCTCCCCTCATCCCCGTTAAATTCTCCCCTGATAAATGCATGCAACCGATGCGCCAATTAGGCCGATGTCAAGACATATTAACCTGTACACTCAAGCGTGGGAAAAAAGGACAGACAGTGACTTACAAAGTAGTGTCGTACGTACGTATGCGTTCGACAGTAATCAATAGGTTAATTCTGCTTAGTGAGGAGTCCTGTTAGTAAGAAACATATGTCAACATAATCCCCCCCCTCTCTCCCTTACGCTAACTTTACATCCTAATTTCAAAATTACAAGTCTCACATTCGATTAAATGTGGTGGAAAATGTAAAGTATCAGTCAGTTAAACCACGACGTTCGATAACAATGCGGTAATCCAGCCAAAATGGAGCGAATGCTGAAGCAACGAGATCAACAGAGGCTAGTACACCGTATCATATCAAAAACCAAAACTGGTAAAAGGGACCGCCAAGTTCCGAATGATTTGGCCCTTTAAAGGAGTGATATCAACACACCAACACATTCGCCAAGTTTATCGCACCACTTAATAGTTCGAAGGTTAAATGAAAACTAGAACATTGCTAGTTTCGGTAGCAATGTTCAAGTTTTCATTTAACGTCCATCGTATTATTCTGTGCGATTAAGTTGGCGAATGTTTTGGTGTGTTGATATCACTCCTTTGAAGGGTCAAACCATTCGGTACTTAGCGGCTCCTTTTACCAGTTTTGGTTTTTGATATATCAGTCCTTTTTTAATTCGACGTGTCACACGTCGAATTAATGCCGTTGTGGCCAAAAAACCGGGGGTAGCCGATTTACGTCAGCGACATCTCAAAAACCAGACACATTTGTTCAATTCTGATCCGACGAAATTCAAGTATGCGGGTGGGTGACGTGCAGTGTACCAGTACACAAGGTATTATGCTCTAGTTAATTTAGTTAGGGCGGTTTTAGTTCGCTAACCTCTTAAAAGGTCTCTGAGCGAAAAACCGTCGTCAAATAGTACACGATCAGTGGCTGACGTCAGCGCTTCCTCAGCGTAAAGGTGTGCGCTCAACGCCGATCAAACGAAAAATTGCGGCGTAGAACTGCGCATTTCGGCAAGTCAGCTCTTGAACAATGCGGTCGGTTAGAGGCTATCGTGTACGTCGAGATAGCTCCTCTCTTATGGCGTAGAACAACACAAAGTGAATCATCACTTACCTTTGCGGTGATCTGGATGGTACACCGAATTTCTATGATTGAATCTGGACGGTACAATGAATGCGATGCTCGTATAAGACTTTTGCTGTTAATTACTGTGCCATCCTCGCTGCTTTTCGGGTGCGATATATTACAATATTTTATTACGCGTATTTGTGGTGTTGTTTCCAATTGAACGAGTGAGCAAAGCGAATGATGTCCTATTTTCACAGTTGCGGATTGGCCAGAGGGAGGGAAGGTCGGGATATTCCTAATGGCCTCTGACTTTCAGATTTTTTTAAAATCCGTAAATGGAAGACTCACGTAAGTTTTATTGGTTCGACATTAGTTTTAACCACAGATTTAAAATTACAAATAATGATAATAAAGATAATTATAAAACGCTAGTAAAACAAGTACTTTGTATTGAGTAGCCTAACAAAAATTGGCCACATGAAATTGCAGTGTTATATTCAATGTGGACTTTGTCACAATTATCGTGTGAATATTTTAACTTTTGTTAATACACCTAATGCAGTGTTAGTGCATCTTGTTTTAAATTGTGTATTTACTCAACTCTACTACCGTGCAGATTTGTAATAAAGTGCCACGTCAATAAGAAATTGGTTTTCAACACTTTGCTATTACCTTTTGCCTACAGGCCGAACCATTCTCAACTTAGTCACCTCTTTATAGGTTTTTGGTATGGTTTTAATTTTGTTGTCATTTGTTTTATTTAGTTAGTTTTGGTGTGTTGATATCACTCCTTCGAAGGGCTTGTGTTGATATCACTCTCAACTTGGTGGCCTCTTTACCAGTTTTTAGCTTTGTTTATTTTGCTTTGTTTTTACAGTTGGTTTATTTTTCGTGAATTGGATGTGAATACAATTTCTTTGGCAACGTTGTTTAGATTTATCGTGATACACTAGTGTGTGTCTAGGAACGCACGTCAGTATACACGTTGTCATTGTCCGAACTTTGGCCGTCCAATGTGAGACAATGCCGACAATACTAACAATGGTTCAAACCATAA
>JAHWFP010105012.1:10125-31836 GCA_023313725.1 Lithobius niger | reverse complement strand
TGTGACGTCTTTTGCACCATTTCCCTTTGTCTTTTGCTATGTCCTTGTTTTGTAGCTCTTCAGCTACATGGCCTTACCCTCCGTGTTGTGACATCTTTTGCACCAATTCCCATTGGCTTCTGCTGGTCTTTGTTTGTAACCCTTCAGCTGTAAGGCCGTAACCTCCATGCTGTGACATCTCTTTCACCATTTCTTCTTGTGTGTTGCTGGGTCTTGCTTTGTAGTTCTTCAGCTGCGTGACTTACCCTTCGAGTTCTAAAATCAGTTGCAGCACTTCTCTTAGCTAACTACGAATGTTGGCCAGGACAGTTTTGATAACACGCACATGTAACCAATATGTTGACGTGCCCTTTCTACCATCAGGGGTGGATTTTCAGAGGGGTGGGGGCTCAGGGGGCAAAATCAGATGGGCGGTAAAATTTGTAAAAAAAAAAAATAATAATTATATTGAAAAATTTTAATCGGTCGGTTGACTATGCCCGTATGTGTGTTACATGTTTAGTCTGAGAGTATATCTTCACAATAATTTTCCAAAGGTAATTAACTAATATTAGTAAACGACAGTTACCAGCCAATAACGCCTCCGTAACACAGATAAAACGAGAACACGGTGTTTTATCAGATTAAACTGTCAGTTTTTCCCCTCCATGTTGTTTTTATGGTCAAATCGTCTGGCTTCCTGGTCTCCCCCACATAACGCAAGTATGACAGAAATGGATTTAGTAGACCTAAACCAATTTTTGTACAAATGCAACGTACCTGGTAGCACGTGAAAGATTATATGGCTTTCCAGCAATGCACGATTAATCTTCGGTTACCATGGTGACAGAACGATCAGCCACCATCAGCTTTCTGCCCAAGCACGTAAAGCCTAATCACCACAAATATTCGAGGCGCGGCGGCAGAAGCAACCGCAGCACGTAAAATATCAAATAAGGTGCTTAAAAGTAAATAGTTGAAAATAAATTAATAATAATAATCATAAGACTTAGTAATTTTACGGATCATATTCTATTTTAAATCAACGAAACACTATTTTCATTAAAAATAAAACACATTATTTACTTTGGTTGATGCGCCGTTACTGGCATTAATGTTCTTCGTACAGCAGTCGTCAGCTTTCACGGTGAGTTATGATACTTTTCAGAAAATTTGTGGTGGATTGTTAGAGAAACGATGGATCGTTGGAGAAACTACTTAGGTAGACGGTATAATCTCGTTCCAAATGCCACTCAAGTGTAGTGTAAGTATCGATAAATAAATACAGATGCAAACCTATTTACGGTTGCCTTTTGGACTTAAATTTCAGATGCCTGAGCGGGAGTTGAACCAACGACCTTTGAACCCTACCGCTCACACATGCTGACACGGCCAACGACACAAGTATCGATAAATGTTCTTAGCCACTCGTTACATTCCCAAGCTGATAAAAACACCTCGCACACGTGTTCGGTATTTTTCCAGATTCGGAATGCAACTCGGGGCTGAGAAAATTTATCGATAAAAAACTATGCACTCGTGACATTACTGCTGATAAAACGCATTAGATTACTAGCAGTGCAGGCCTACACACTTTACGAATTTTGTTATTTGTGTCTGGGCGGATTAGCTGGCTTTTGCAACGTGATATGAGATTAAAGCTTATAAGATCATCCTGTTTTAAATCGCACGCTACGTTGCACTTTCTGCCACTTTAAAAAAAAATCCAAAACAAAAAATAAATAAAAAAAACTCATTTCGGATTAGTTATCCTTTCTTAAAGCCATACTTGCTTATTAAAAATATAATCCTTTAATCATAAAATTTAAATTATCATTAATTTAGAATTTTGCATAATTCTATCCGCCCCAAGATCTGCGAGTTATGATACGTGTATAATGCGCCCACACAAACACACATAACTTGTTGTCTGCGTTTTTAACGTTGGTTTACTTGAAATCATAATAATTACATGTTGGCTACTGATTAATTTTACGGTTCATGGCACTGAGCGAATGAATTCAGTCCGTGAACGTCACGAAATAATTAAGTTTCAAAGGACTATTTTGCAAATAATTACGTGTAATGCGAACGTATAATTAAATTACGAATGATGGACCAAAAAAAAAATCGTGCAAGGCGCACCATCCGCCAGCCCTTATGGACGTTTGCTTGATCACGCACGGCGTTCCCTGCATTTATCCGGTAATTATTATTCCGATGTTTGGTGGCTGCTGCGGTCGGAGATTCGGTGAATCGGTTATATCATTTTTCCCCGCTCACTAGAGATTTGATCATGTCTGATCTTATCTTCACGATCTTTATGGGGTGAATTAAAATTTCATTTCTGAACAGTATAGGACATTCATTCTATTGAAAGACCCTGATTCGAAGTATTGGAGAATACGGCATTAACGTATTGTAGTCGTAAGGGTGAAGTCCCGTTTCGCCAAATACCGTTTTGCCAAAAACAAAGCCGATTAAAACATTTGCTTAAATGGCAAATCCCGTTTTGCCAAATCCCGTTACGCCAAATCTAATTTGACAAAATTGTAGGTACACGAAATTTAATGCCTTATTCCCATATAATGCGGATTTAAAAGGCAAATATTTAACAGAGACACGCAGTGGCAGAATAAGAGCAGTTAAGTTATCCGCGTTTTGAAAATTGGCAATACAGAAGGAAAAACGAGTACTTTTAAATATTGTTTGGAATGCTGGGTCGTCACTACGTCAAGGTCAATGCCAAAGTTCTCTTTTAAGGGATGTAGGACACATAGGCACCGGACAACTAGGTACCGGACACATAGGCACCCAAATTTAGGCACTGGACAAATAGGCACTTGGACATTTAGGCACCCGGACAAATAGGCATCCGGACATATAGACACCGGACAAATAGGCACTTATTTTTTTTTTTTTTTGAAATTGGGATAGATTGCCCTCAAATTATGTATCGTTGGTTTTAAATCTGGGACCTTTGGGGGGGAGCTTTGTATTTTTCTCGAAATTTTTGTGTGGTGAATTAACGTTCCAAATTAGGCTACCTCGCTTGCTGCGGCTAACACTTAACATCAGAAATGCTATCGTTTGTTTTATATCTGGGACACTTAGTCGTGTGGACCGTTGAGAGGCGTTTTAGCATTTTTTCCAGAAATGTTTGTGTGATTAATTAATGTTCCAAATTACGTAGCCTCACTTGTGCTACCGTGCTCGCTGCGGCTAACACATAACATCAGAGATGCTTGTGTAATAAGGATGCCAACAAAATCTTTAACAACTTTGAACGCTACGAACATTTTACAGCAAACTTTTTTTCTTCCCCCTTTCCCCCAATTTGAGGACAATCCATCCCAATTAAAAAAATATTTTTTTTTTAACTTGGTGCCTATTTGTCCTGGTGCCTATTTGTCCAGTGCCTAAATTGGGGTGCTTAAGTGTCCGGTGCCTAACTGTCCAGTGCCTATGTGTCTACGTACCCTTTTAAGCATTGTTAGTTGTAATCCACCCAAAACCAAAACTGGTAGAAAAACCCAACAAGTTTCCAAAAACGGTCGGCCTTTGAAGGTAGTGATATCATTCCACCAGGGAAAGGCCGCCAAGGTTAATCCTATTAGCCAAGTTAATCGCACCGAATAATACTTTGGACGTTAAATGAAAACTTGAAGATTGCTACCGCGGGTTTTTCTACCAGTTTTGGTTTTGGGTGGATATCACAACTTTCATAGGACTGTGAACGTACATAAGATTACACCGTCTGTTTAGGATGCTTCAATCTCATTTTTGCACACACTGACTAACAATCGTTCATTTCGTTCGCTTCGCTCACTCAATCAGCGCATCCCCCTCAGTTGTTTTGTTTACCCCTGCAACTTCACCTTAATTTTTCAAGATTTCGTTCACATTTAGTCATGCAGAAACCCCCGAAGGTCGCTGTTACTAAAACAGCAGAACGCGAAGCATTTTTTTTGGGGGGTTATTAACCAAAAAAACCCATTAGCTCGTGTATGCTCGTATTGTTGCGTAACCATCATCTAACGTGCATCCCTTTATTCTTACGCAATCCACGGCAGCGTTAATGTTTCTTTATTTTGTCCTTCGTTACAGTTCAGTTTTTAGTTCGTCCAGGCTTTTACAATAAATCTAAGGACCAGTCTTGATTGTTCAAGCTATTGTTGCTTAAAATCTTTGGTTGCAACTTGGAAAAGAAACGAAATTTAAATTTACCGGTGGCAAATTTCAAAACCCTCCCACGCATTTGTCCTGACCCCTACAACCCCCAAACCAACAAAAGGACCATGCTCAGATCAACAAGCATCCGTGTGCAAAAATTTAGGTACGTAGGCCTTCGCAATTTTGCGCTAGTCATGAGCAAAAAGTCTATGGGATTTAACATGGGAAAAATCTTATTAGCTAGTCAGCTAGCTAGCTAGACAGTAACACAAAAACAACGTTATTGACGCATCTTTTTCTCTAAGATAGGTGGACACTCATCCTTTAAATTTTAGTTTTTCCTAATCTCTGACCCTTTCCCTTACATTTTGCACAATTTGAAACATTTCTGTCGCATTGGGATTTATCCTCAACATGCCAGAATATTTTTTTCAGTTGCTTACCGTTAACAGACTCATGTCTGCTAGTGAGCCGCCTTTTTATCATTAACAATCAATTTTTAACAATCGGATGTCTACAATGGGATGATCTACTGTTACTTGGCGGCGACACACTAGCGTGTGTCTAGAACATGCAGGTTATCCTTTCCCACACGAGAATCCCTTTTCGCAGAATTCTTTAAAAATTTGCCACTGCAGAAGTTAAAGATGCATGCTTAATTGGGAGGAATTTGTGATTAGTTGCAGTTTCTGATGTTACATGTTTAGCCTGGTTCGCGACAATTCAGTCCCACGACAATTCGGTCCCGGACCTTTCGGTCCCAAAAAAATAAGACCACATACGACAATTCGGTCCCCAAAAAAATAAGACCACATACGACAATTCGGTCCCAAAAAAATAAGACCACATACGACAATTCGGTCCAAGTCAAACATTTTTCCAAGTTAAAAAATAAAATGCCAGTTAAAATTTGAGCAACAACTATTACAAATGTGACTTAAACAAATGAGAATCTTATGTTGGGTGGAATGCCAGTATCTACTTTTGGTTACAACATGAAATTTTTATTTTTTTAAAACTCCCCGGTCATTACGCCTCTATAATACCAAGGACAGCGTATAAAACCGAGTTCACCCAAAAAAATGTGTGCAGTCGAGCGGAAAGGAAAGGTGACGTATTTTTAGGTGCGTGAGTTATGCTAAGAACATTGGTGCTACAAAGGGGGACGGGAAGAGTCTATAAATTCTTAGAAAAAAGGGTTAGGTAATTTGTAAACGCTGCCCAATTGTTGCTCCAATTTCAAAACTTGGGGTCCTACATTTTTTCGCCGGGTGGAAGTTTACCCTTTGCTTTTTGAGCAATGGCCAAGGCAACGCTACTGAGCTTGGTCCGTCTGAATGGCTTTGATGGCTTTCCACACAGTTGGATGACTATGGCTAATCAAAAGATTCTGTTCCAGCTTTCCGCAGCATTGCTTGTTCGACTGGTATTTGCCATTGTTGCGTCGTTTTATAGTATACTACGTGGATCTCAACTACTTGGCATTTATTTACATAAACCCATTTTTTTTTTGCGGGACCGAATTTTCTTAGGGTTATTTTTTTTAAACGGGACCGAACTATCGCACTATCTATAATTTTGGGACCGAATTGTCCAGAACCGAATCGTCATGGACCCGTTCAGCCAACGCAAGCGTGGTAGCGCGGGTCAGACACATAATTTGAAAAAAAATATATATATATATATTCTGTGAATGGGATTCTACGAAACAGATGTTTGTCTATGAATGTTTGATCATTACACAGGAAAAATGCATTAAATTTCGTGTGGCTAAAATTTCATGAATTGGATTTTGTGGAAGGGGATTTTGCGAAACGGGACGTGACCGGTAAGTACGGGCAGTAGTTCAAAATTGAGCAGGTGTGTTTACGATTCGTGAACATTTTACACCCTCAAAAACGACAGCGGACATGTTCCCCTTAAGTCGGGGGACATCTTCCCCCCTCTCCCAGAAATTTTCTCCCCAGGACAAAAATATTTATTAAAAATAAACAGTTTAATTTTTATTAAACACGTATACATTGAGTGTGTTAGCAAATATGATCGAGGGCACGGTACCAGAATGAACTGCACATCGAGTGCACATATTGCAGTACGCAATCAGAGCTGTGAGGGGCCGCGCTTCACGCGCGAAAGGTAAACATCCTTAAGACTCCCCAGTCAGCCCTACCAGAAACTCGCGGCCGGAATAGACGAATCGTCGGGTGTGCGCTCGGTGTGCGGTTTATTCTACCTGTGCGCCCAATATACGATAGGGAGAAAATAAACAAAATGTTCTTTGGGGTATTTGTTTTAGTGGTGGAAAGTGCCTGGGGAAAAGTCTCCGGGGAAAGGATAATGTTCTGGAGGAAACAATATCCGAACTAAAGGCGGGACACATCCACTGTCTTTTTTGACGGTGTGTGAGGTATGGGGCTCATGAAAATTTATTCCTGATGGCAGCGACACACTCGAGGTTTTGATATTCCCAGAGTACCCTCGCAGAACTCTGATCAGCTCTGTCACTACCCGCCTGAATGAAACGAAATGCAGACTTCTTGTAGATGAATCATTTTAATGGCTAGACCACAGAACGAACTTTATTTACAATTGAGGAGTCTCCTGGAAAAAGGTGCACTAATGAAAAATACATGTTTTGAGAAGGGCAAAAATCTGAGAACTAGTATTTTATGCTTAATCTTTGAAAGTTAGCATTTTCTGATGGGATACATATTCATGTTCCTTTTTAAAACATATTTTTGTAGCAAATTTTTGTGTTCAGGAAAATAGGATTTAGTGGAAAAATCGTCAGTGGCACTGGCGGCGGCCATGTTGAAAATCAGCGCCATCTCGTGGCCACATCCATCGTTAAATAAAAAATACTTGTAAAACGCTTCTGTTGGTCGACTTCCTACCGTTTGTGCCCTTATTCCATAGACTCAGAGGTGCTCTATCAGATTTTTAAGGAGGTGAAAAAAAGGCACAAGTGACTTTATGCCCTTTTTTTTCCAGGGAACTCCTCAGTTAGTCTTACAATTCTGTCCAATATGTGGCAAACGTGTCTGTTACCACAAGGGTTGAGTGCAGTTACGCATGTTCGACTACACAAGTCGGTTGATTACACGAGGTTGGATAGTTTACGCTCTTTGGATTACGCAAAACTGCTGCAAATCACACGAGATCTCGTGCAAAAGTTCTCCACGTACGTGCAAAAGTTTTAAAACCACTCCTGTTGTTTCTTTACAACCAACGGTTACGCACCATTCACCACATCAACTGTAAGAACATACATTTGCAACAATCTGACAACAAAGTCGAAGCCGAACGAGAGTTCCATTCTCGCTTCACTTTGGCAACATAAGTAATAGTTATACCACCCCTGGCGAACTGTATCGGATTTATCAACCGACGGGCGATAACCCAAACACGGCCAATACTTGCGATGCATAAGCAGTTTTTCTCAATTGCTCCATCTGGTTGTGGCTCTTTTATCATCCATAAGTCTAATGTTCCAATTTTGCTCCATTTTAGGCATTGAGTCCCCACCGCCTCAATGCTGGCCAGTAGTGATCGTCATTTCATTAATTAACGTCAAATCTCGCGGGCCATCACAACACTACTTGAAACCGTGTGAATTTTCCGGCATTAGGCATCACACTGAGTAGAACGATGCCCACAATGGTAATATAAGTAGTATAACGTTATTGCATGCAAACAGCACTTCATCCTTCTCGAACGCTCAGCTCACGGCGTCAGAAACGGTATTCTCGCTGCCCTTCTCGTAGAAGACGAAACTTGAAATAGAAAATGGCTGCATCGTTACCATGGTAATAGCAACAATACCTTCGGAAATTGACGAAATACTCGTGCGTGGGCAACATCCAAAATAGAAGAACTTATTCCGTGTTCGATTCAGTTCGTTACAAGAAACGTGAACCACGGAAAAAGCTTCAGCCTATAAGCACCGGCTCAGCACGCTTTTCATAACACAAAACCATGCGCTATACTTAGCGCCACTCGTAACGATAACCCGTTTTAAAATTGAATGATTTAAAAAAAGTAAAACTTGATCAGACAGTTCTGATCTGTCCTAAAATTATTTTAATGCCATAATCTGATATACCGGTATGCTATATTTTAAGCAATTAATTTTATAGTCTTATCGTGATCAGTTTGTTTCAGAGACGCTAAAGAGTTTCGATCCCCATGATACTTTGCGCTTCCTGTTACTTGACGACAGTACCCTCTGGTGGTAAATCGTTGAAAGCAGGTACTATACTATCCGCCAGGAAAGAAGACTTTCCTTATATGGTCATTTTATGCCTACTAATCTTTCATGGAAAAAAGTGCGCCTTGCCTCTATACTCTATAACTGCGTCGTCGTGGCAACGCTATTAGACCAACAACAATGGCGTCGCTTTCCGATCAAGTTCGTGTCAACAAGAAAGAGTAAACTCTCCACAGTCAAGCTAGGGGTGTTATTTGGAACGTTTTTCAGTATTTCACGAGTCAAGGAGAATCTATTTCTATTTGTATTACTAAGAATTACTTGCATGTCAATTTCAAGCTTTTTGCTCGATGTGCATGATTAGCCCAAATTATGGCCCTAGCAGCTTTAGTATATGAGCACACGTTGGCTGCTTAGCCATGGCGGATATCTGCAAGGTAAACGACGCAGCCGGCATGCACAATGCATACCCCTGTTTTGGAACGCGTTGGACTTCTTTCTTGGCGGAGACTATAGTTTCATCCAAATGTTTACCGAAGTCAGAGAAATAGTGGCATTGCCTACATATATTCTACCCTGCCCGAGGCCATCACTACACTACTTGAAAACAAGTGCATTTCCCGGTATTATCTTTCCGAATGCCAGGATTAAACCTGGTATTTTTCTTTCCGACTCCAGAATTAAATCTGGGACTTACCGAACAGAGATATTCGTCCAATGTGAAGAATGTGAGCAAAGATGTCTAAAGAATAAAAAATAAAGGATGGGGTTTACTCAGGAGCGTTTCTTTACAGCCCCCAAAATTCCGTTCATTTTCTCCTGCTAGTAGAAACATTTTCTTCCAATTTCAAGTGGGTTTTTTTCCTCCCCCCAATTACCCAACATTTTTTCTTTCTTCCATCGGATAGACAACTTTATCGTCTTTAAAGTTTGCTATCACCAAAACAAACAAAACCAATCTGCACTGACATTTATAGCCCGTGTTTGCTTTATACAACCAGACTCTCCTCCTTTTTCCCAGTTTTTTTTTTTTACTCGTATCTTATCCTCGTAGGTATCCTGAAGGAAGGAATCGCAACAAACTTACTTACGACGCCCTGGGGAAAATGCCAATCCAGATATCAGTCTCACGGACAGAACAAGAAGATCTGATAACCCGCCTGTTGACTCCGTGATAAGCCGGTATATTGCGAAAACTACAATGGAGAGCAAGTGGGGAGTTGTTCTTTTTACTGTTATTCGTGCGTGATGGAAGATATAGGTCAGTGGGGGATTCGATCTGCATTCGTTTGGTTTCGAGACCAAGGTTCTTTCCGTGCATCAAGCTTGGTTTAGTGTTCAATGTACTCCGTAACGACGAAATTTTTGTTAGTTTGTCTTTGTTTGTTATTCGTTTGTATGTGACGTATAAGTCGGCGAAGGGGGATTCGATTTCATATCCTGTTGGTGTCAAAACCAAGTTTCTGTGTATGCATTTTTAAAATTAATTTCTTTTGATCCTTGAGTCAGCCGAAGCAACTTAATGCTTGTATGGCTGAACCGGCTCAATTTTGAACATTACCAGGATTGTTAGGGAAGAAGAAATATCTGGTAAAGAGAGGTGCCAACCCGGGAATTCGATCTGTGAAACCTCCGATCTCGTAGAAGCCGAAAGATTGGCCTGAATTGGCCAGAATAGTTCCCATAGCCGCTGAAGGAGCATGGTAGCCTCTCACGCTATCCTGGCCGCCAGTAATTTGGTTGACGTTATATATGTGCTCGTTTTGACACCCCTCTTATCTAACCATGCCTTCCCAGAAGATGACCAAACTTTAAGTGTAATGGAAGTCAAAGGTTTTGTAAATATGTATACCAACAAGCAGGATTATTCAGATCTTTCCTTCCATATTATAGTAATTTCAAGAAATTATGGACGGCACCACACTAAAACTCAGTATTTTATATTGAGAGAGAGAGAGAAGAAAATTGGTTTATTGAATCAGGCAAATCGGTACAAAACTCCGTATGTGCCCTCACCCCACAAGAGCTAATGCTCGCGTGTGGTGTGTTGGCAACCATAATAAAAATAAACTTAAAAATACAAGAATTACAAACGGTCAACATATGAAACAATTGCAAAGTTTGGGTGCATCGTAGTACACAAAAAAATTACAAAAATAGCAGTATAAAATTATTACTACTGTCATAAGCAAATGTTAAAATTTTATTAGCTGTTTTTACTACCATTTTTATTACTATTTTAATACTATTTTAAATTACTATTTTTAATAATAACGACTGCAAAGTTACTATTATTAGCAAAACTGAATGTTAGTATTGTTAGCAAATTGAATGTTACTTAATGTGAGTGAGCGTCATCTTTTAAAATAAACTCCTTCCCCTCCCTCCATTGACGTCGAACTTCGGTGTGAATGGGGATGTCCTTCATGATTCGTCCATTCTGTCGACGAGCGCACAAGAAAACTTCGTACAACCGAGCGCGTACTACAGAATGAGACATTCATAGAGCGCACATCTGGCAATGGTACCTCTGGCAGTACACAGCCACACGCCGGGGGGGGGGTATACTTCGCGCGGAACGACAATATCCTGAAGCTCCACCAATCAGAACTGCCAGAAACATACTGCCGGAATATACAAAGAATGGAATTCCGGTTGTGCGCTGTTTATTCTACCTGTGTAATCCATACATGATACGCTCGATGCGTGCACGCTAGTGCACAAAACTGGTTCGATAATCCCCCCCCCCCTACCCACCCCCACCGAGGGAATAAAAAATGCCATTTCTTAATAAGAATTTCTTTTCTGTCTTTCGATGATTCTACGGTGACTGGTAGAAAAAAAGCAGGCCACGCAAGGTCAAATCTAAAATGATCGTTTTTTTTCTTTTCTTATTTCTTGGAGCCTTATATCCCATGCACCAAACTGCTTGTGCGTAGATGAAGCTGCTTAGTTTTGAACATTACTATACGTTTTCAAAAGAGAACAAAAATCTAGTAAAGGGAGAGGTAAACCCGGGAATTAACTGATTAGGAAATCCTCCAATTACCCTAGAGGGATCGGGATACAACGAAAATCATACACTAGAAATAACCTACCCACCTTTATGCAATTGTGTTTCGTCGGACTGGCATGACCCGGATTCGAACTGGCAACCCAATTTGTCCCCAGATGCCGGACATAGCGCCTTTATCGCTGTGGCCGCTCCTCCACTGGCATAAAGATGATTCACTGAACCCGTTATTAAGGTTACCAGGGCTGCATTCGACTGAAAATGGCTTGAAATCATAGGCAATGGAGAAGGAAGACAAATCAGTACAAAGGCTCAATCAACCAGGGTGCCAATCGCACATGTGCCTTCCCGTAGATTCGTAAAGGTGCCTTTTTTGATTTTATAGTTATACAAGTGAAATTTCTGTTGCAGATTAATTTTTTCTCGTTGCAATATCCTGGTTGCTGTTAAAATCTGGTCATTTCATAGCTCCCTTTAAATGACTGGACTCTAAAGACAGCTCGGGGCCCGGTCATTATTGTTCGGAGGGGGAGGGGGGAGGGAGGAAAATTCATTTTTGAACCTTGAAAATGACACTTTCATCAATCAAATTTTCTAAATACGCCTTTAGTAACATCTGGGGGAGCCCCTATGATGGTGAGTGTTTACCCAGTTTTGAAGTTGTCAGTAACACTGCTGCAGTTTTTTTCATACACTTTCTAGAAAGACTTGCCGTTCCTAAGCTCAGGAGGATCACAATATTTTTGACCTTGAATGGGGAGGTTAAGATTTTGTCAGGGTTTTGGAGGGGGAGGGAGGAATTGAAAATATGATGGTGACCCCCCCCCCCCCCGGCCATAAATAATGACCGGGTCTTATAATTTCCCCTACAACCCCCCTCCCCCTTCCCCCCCCTCCCCCTTGGGGGCCTTTTTAACGTCATGGCACTTGGACCCCAGGACTGCCAGTCCGGGCCTGCCCGGGAGACGGGAATAAAGACGCCCATCAGTCACCAGCAAGTTTATTGAACTTAGTCCACTTTTGTTCTCAATGGTTGAAAGCACTCGACAATCGTACATATCGATCTAAGATTGCAAATTAGTCGAAGTTATCTGTTTGATAAAAAGGCCTTTGACCCTAATCAACGAACTGCATACCAAACTTTGTTCTTTCCGTATAAGCATTAAGAGAGTTTCAAATACCTTTGGGTTTGCATACATGTGTGATGCTAGACGGCATAAACCACTCAATCGAAATGCGTAGATATTTTTAAACGTCTTTTTAAGACTTTTTCCCAGAGAATGAAAAATAGGAACTAAAAAAATCTATATTAACACTGGCGATAGCCAGTGTTAGTAAGGGTCAGCCTAGGGTCTCTGTGTTAAACTCTTAACTTTGAGAGCTTATAACTCCGTCAAAAGTGAACATTTTAAAACCAAATTTGGAATCCAGCCTCGACTAGTCAAGGCCTCTCTACATTCCAAAAATTGTGAAATTCGGTCCAGCCAAATCCGAGATCCAGAGAGGGACCAAATAGACAACTTCTTGTTCTGCTTCTTCTTGTTGTTGTTGTTCTGGGGATACTTTCGTCTGTCCTCTCTACAGGTCAAACCATTTGTCCTATGAAGCTGGTTCTTAGCTCATTTTACAGGTATTGCTCTGTAGATGTGCCCTTTCCATAAGGCATTTTCTAATTGGTCAAGTGGTTCAGGGGTTATGGAGCTGTAAACGACCAGATTGATTGTTTTACGTTGTTTTAAACATTGTTGTTATGCAACAATGCCAATTAGCAAACGCCAGCTGCAAGACTGAAGATTAAAGGATTTGTTTCTATTATTAACTGGCGATAGCCAGTGTTAGTAAGAGTCAGCCTAGGGTCTCTGTGTTAAACTTTCAATTTGGACCGTCAACTGCATTGTTTTACAGTTTAGCTGCAATTCTAAAAGTAACACGAATTAATAAACAAAAACGGAACGTTAAATGTTTAGGGTAAGGGTCTAAAAGTCAAAACCTAGAATGAACACGGACAAGCTTTGACAGTAAGGGTCTAGGTGTAAAATTTTGTAAGAGGCTGGTAAGCATTAGACCCTTACTACCCGGTGGTCAGAAATAAATACATTTTGACGAAAAACAGGAAATCCTCCTACAATGACCCATGTGATGATCCAGTGGTTGGTATACGTTTGCTGCTTTGCTTTATGTTGAAAATTATTTGTCCATTTAGTAACATAGCAGGGTATTCGCAGCAGAGCGCATTACTGATTATCCTCTAACGTAAATCTACGAAATATAATAAAAAATTCTAAAGCATCAAAAGACAAAATGCCAAACTTCACAAGAATCTTGTGTTCTTAAAGTTCCATAACAATATTCTAAGAACAAGAAACCTGCTACAACAGTTCATACACATTCTGTCCGAATAGAGTAGAACTAAGCTAACCACCGGGTAGTAAGGGTCTAATGCTTACCAGCCTCTTACAAAATTTTACACCTAGACCCTTACTGTCAAAGCTTGTCCGTGTTCATTCTAGGTTTTGACTTTTAGACCCTTACCCTAAACATTTAACGTTCCGTTTTTGTTTATTAATATGTAATACGCTTAGGTTGGGCAAGCAAATTCATCATTATTATGCACTACACTGAAAGAGGGTGTACATAATGAAAGAGGACGAGCGACCGACAATGTCAAACAATCGACATATTGCATTAATAAAGCTAGCTCTTAAGAGCCGACTTGGAAGAGTTTCAAAGTTGGTTGAGTAACAATCACTGCATGCACAACCGTTGTTGGGTTTGTTGGTTAGTTAGTTAGTTTATTTCTGGGTTTGTTGGGCTTGTTATCAGAGCAGAGAAACGTCTTCCATTGAAAATAAACATTTACTTCCATAACACAAATCAGCAGGGGTTCACAGAGGGAGCACAGATGGGGATATTCAGACCACACAATACGGTAAACCGGGGCCCACTACACGATCAGGTATGCGGGGACCAGCTAGCCGGCGTATGTTACGCCGGGGGTACAGCTAGTATTAAATTAATTCACTAGGCTTAACGTGGCATACATCACTTCGTTATTGTGAAACTAAACTGTGTGTCCCGAACTGTGTGTCCTACATAATTTTGAAAATGGAAGGAAAAAATACACTTGAACAGAAGGATCTCCCTAACTAAATAATGGTACTTTTTTTTTTTTTTGTCTGCCATTTGTGGCACCTACAGCGATTTATGACAACTGCTCTACCGGGCACTCGAACTGACGATTTTTGGCGATAAAGCTAAATTTATATAGGCCGAATTCCTGTCTAAAAGACAATAAATATGGTTTTTACATCGCTTTAACCTATCCTTGGAAGGAAAAAGAAATCTATTTACTGGTGCGGACAGTGCCTTTTCTCTTTCCTTCTCCCCCGGGCCCCCCCCCACCCCTCCTCCCCTCCCCCGATCCCACGCGTTTCTTGATTGAAAGTTAACGTCCTGGCTAGTTCGTTTCAGGTTGTCTTATCGGTAACCATCACCAAAAATCATGGCGCACCTGTGGCGAGCGAGATGGGTGATCCATTAAGCTCTAAACGTTAGAGACAGGTCTGGGTTTCCATCACTTAAACTGTTGAAACAGGCCGAAATAGATCACCAAATCCCCTGCTGGACCTACCAGATGGTTCCGCAGGCCGGTGTCGAGTTTTAACCTCGTAATAGGCCTCATGTAATACATTTATGAATTATTCCTCAAACGTATGTAGCCTCACTTGACAGTCTAATTACACCCAAAATGGCGTCATTTTTAGACAACCATCAATCTTTGTGTGAAGGGTTTCTTTAATTCATGCTGATGGTCTGTTGGCAGGTGGGTTTTCTGGCCACCTGAGTTTTTTTTTTTTTCTTTTTGCATTCTTTATTCTCTTAGGAAGTAGTCTTATTTTCTGTGCGGGTTTCTGAGTATGGAATGCAGTTTGTGATGCATATTGTCTTGAAACATAAATTTAAGTAATGGGATTTTTCGGCCGTTGTGCACCTGGGGTGTACGGATGGAAGAGTGTTGCTTCTTTTTATTCTTGAGGAATTAGATTTTACATTTTATTCCCGGTGTTAAAGCAATTTACGAACCTTTACTAAATAATAAGAGAATTGATTCTCAATTTCCGGTTCAGCGAAGAATTAGAAAATAATTAAAAATAATTCAAAAAAGATTGGTGAACTTAGAACTAACAACTTGTTATAAAAAAGAATTTAAGATTATTGTTGCATAAACCTGTGAATTGTTTCGCAAAAGAATTTTATGGAAAATTAGAGCTCTCTCATTTGCAGCTCTTATCAAAGCAATGAGTGCTCGTGGCAGAAAACAATTTGTGAAAAATGTTTCATGGAAGATATTAAGTAAGGAAATTGTTTCGCAGAAGCACTCAGTAGACTCAGGGCGGCAAAAAAAAAGTCAAATGAAAATTGTTTCGCAGAAGAAATTTGTGGAAAGTTCGGAAAATAATTAAGGATTTGTTTCCCAGAAGCAATCACTGAACTCTTGACGAGGAAATTGTTTCACTGACGGAATTAGTGTCTGTCTTGTAAAATTATTAAGGGAAGTGTTTCACCGGAGCAGGCAGTGAACCGGAGGAGATGGGACAGCTTTAATGGGAAGTCTTTCACTACGTAATTAATGAACTGTTTTGAAAAGTTATTGATGGAATTGTTTCGAATGGTCATTGTACTTGTGACGGCAAAGAAACTTCCATGGAAATTGTTTCAGAGAAGAATTTATGAAGTGTTTGACATAAGACCTTTAAAGACGGGAAAATAGTTAAGGAAACTGTCGCGCAGAAAAAAAATAGTTCGTATAGAGCAGCTTTGCAATAGATTTGAGTGTGCCAAAGAAGATATTAGTGATCTGCTTCACAAACTGATGAAAAAAAAATTGACATTGTTAAAGGAATGAATTAGTGAAATGCAGCTGAGCAAAAGAACTGGAAATTGTTAAAGGGCAATTACATCCATTTTGACATGCATGTTTGACTTTTGGATCTCTTACACAATAACTAAACACAAGAATTGCTGTAAAAATACGTTACGTACGTCCGATATAACAATTTAATTATTGCATCACCAAAACACGACACGGAGGTCGCCATTGTTTAGCTGGAACGCGCAGTAATTAATGCCGACAGACGGATCTCTTCGATTTCGACTCGCAGCCGATTGAGATAGCTGTATTGACTGTGAGGAGCTCAAGCGTCTGACGGTCTTAGCTGGCCACTACACTGCCGGCCAACTAAGGCCGTCAGACGTTGAGCTCATTGATTTCTGAGCGTTCCAGCAAAACAATGGTGATCTCCGTGTCGTGTTTTGGTGATGCAGTAATTAAATTGTTATATCGGACGTAAGTAACGTATTCTTTTCTTACCGCAATTCTTGTGTTTAGTTTTTGTGCAAGTGATCCAAAAGTCAAACATGCATGTCAAAATGGATGTAATTGCCCTTTAAAGGAAGAAATTGGTGAACTGCAGCTTACAAAAGAACTATGGAAATTGTTAAAGGAAGAAATTAGTGAACTGCAGCTTTACAAAAGAACTGTGGAAACCTGTAAAGAAAAATATTAGTAAAGTACTTCACAGAAGAACTGATGAAATAGTTTAACCGTAGTAAATTAGTGAACTTACCACAATGTTAGCCTGCCATTGACAGTGTTACAATGCCGATGAAACGACTGAACTGTCATTGGCGGAGCGAGCGAAGCGAAGCCTATAACGGACATCAAATTGCAAAATGTTGGTTGGTTAGTTGCACTTTTGTAGTCTGGGTGGAGCCCAAACGAAAGCGCTAATGACCAAGTTGTCGACGCGCCATTAAGCCTCAATCCTCAATCCAAACGAAAGGTAGGATTGCAATGAAATTTGGTACATTGCTTTACACTTTCAAAAGTATTGCTGAGCCAAAATTTGCCGTAAATCGAACAATTATTACGGAAGAAATTACAAATTTTTCGAATTTATTTCTAACACTCACCATTGTAAATTTGGAATCCTGAATAGTTAAGGAATTCCGGCGAAGCATACTCATGCTGGTGGTAGTCAGGTAAACTTTAAAAAAATGCGAAAAATACAATTTTGGTTGCTTCCTCTACCTAATAACCTTTTTCGACGTAACTCAATGAAATCATAACATTTGTTCGTTGCATTTAACCCCTATAGGAAGAAACGCTACCATAAAAAAACAAAAGGATTTCATTAACGACACAAATCGCTTTCATTTGAAAAAAAAACGAATGTTTCGAGAAATTTAGTTCAGCATGGCGACGAAAGTGGGATCTTTACTAGCGATGGGAATCCCGAATATGGAACCTGAAATCGTCCTATCATGGCGAAGCAGTATGTATAAAACAAAAGTTTTAGAAGGACGACGTGTTTACACCACAGCACGAAACAATAATATGCTTGCCTCTCATAGTTTATAGATTCCTCGCTGCCACGGTAGCGTGAAGTCTCGAAACCGTGCAGCATGAAGGAATAGGCCTAACTCTCGATCCCACTGTTGTTAGCTGCTACTTACGAAATTCGATCGGAGGTAAATATTAGGCCTAAACGCTAAAAATTAGGCCTAAAACCTAAAACTAGGCCTAAAAGCTAACACATTTTTAACCTACAATTATGATGGTTATTTCTTTTAGATTATGTAAGAGAGATCGCTTTTGCCGTGCGTGGTAGAGGTGTGTGGCTCAACATTTTCGTTGGTGGCGGTGTCAAGTCTTACCAGAAGCAGTATTGTGAACCTTTTGAATCTTCTGAATATTGTAAAAACTATCGTACTGATGATTGTTTGGTTTGCAGTTAAATGCCTTATTATTAATATTTAATTAATAAACGTAATAATTTTATTAATTAGTTCCTGTATGTAAGAATTATTGCCAGTGTCAGCTGAAACAGCAGTAGCAACAACACTGTGCTGTTTTATACTCTACGGCGATGGCCCACGTCTTTAGTGCGGGCTGTGAAAAGAGGCTACAAATAACTAAACAGAAACTAATCTGGAGCAAACGAAAGCTTGTTAACATAAATTTGACACGTAGCATAGGCCTATATTTAAAAAAAAAGGCTAAAATAAGAAAAAGGCCAGGAAAAAGCAGCAGTACCAAAATGCAGAGTGCCCAACTTAGCCTGGTGAGTATTGCACCCAGACTTTTAAGGAGCATTAGTGGTATCGTCATTAAAATAAAAACTAAATATAAGTTTGAAATTAAGGTCTGTTCGCTTCTCCTACAATAGAGCAGTAACATAACGTAGTATTATTGTATATAACTCTATGGTGGAGCCAGTAACTGGGTTAGCTGCAAGGGGCACGGGAGGGCGAAAAGAAGGTCGTCTTACTAAAGCCAATGCTATTAAACTGGATTTCTTAAGCCTATAACGCGCGATTTTTGTTGTTGGAGAAAACAACGTTTTTTTAAGCCTATAAGAAATCCCCTCTCAAAGCACTGCTTGACTAGAAGTGCCGTTGTTTTCCCCGTTACATTTTAATCTAGTGCACCTTGTAGCTATGCCCAGCAAATTATATTTCGTAGCCAATATGACGTCACTTGCCGCTGCTCTACAGGCCGAAAGCCTGTTTCCTAGTATTAACCCCGTAACAATGAAATCAACTGCTATAGCCGTTTTTCCAAGTCGCAATATAGATTAGGCGGGTTATTCCAACCGTCATTCTACTGGTATTGGATATGATGACACTAACCATTCAGCTATCCTTGCTCGCTTTGCTGGGACTTTTCCGAGTGACTGCACAAATTCCATGGTGCATATTGGGACTTTTTTTTCCCTCTCATCAGGCTTACCGTATGGCTACGATGTTATGGTGACGATCAAATTACCTTTTCTCCTTGTCATATCACTTCCCCGAGCAATAGGCTCGAGGACGAATTTGCGGAGCCCTAAAAGCCCTAACCAGAGTGGCTGCACGCG
The DNA here is from genome assembly GCA_023313725.1 of Lithobius niger. Lineage (NCBI taxonomy): Eukaryota > Metazoa > Arthropoda > Chilopoda > Lithobiomorpha > Lithobiidae > Lithobius > Lithobius niger. The sequence continues at coordinate 12,545 of JAHWFP010105012.1, read as the reverse complement.
ACAGCATGGCGTCTTCGGACGGTTTACCTAAGACGTCAAAATCGGCCAATAAACCGATTTTGACATTGCAGGCACGTAGTAACGCATCGCTGCGCACGAAATTTTCTTCTGTCTGGTTTAGGGCTTAACGCTCAACGAAATTCTAACTTGTGCGTTTACGTGCCCTAGCAAAGGCACGATGTCCATGGCGCATCGATGTTGTATCGTCACAACACCAGAATTGGCCATATCACCTACATTCAATTCGGCTGTAGTTCTATCATCTAAGCGTGCGAAGTTTAATCTTACGTGGGATGCGTCGAAATTATTCCCCCATTTTACAACAAAGAAAATATGGTGTGCCACATTTTAAAATGGATTTTTACCACAGAGATTGACTAAACAGACGTAAATAATATGTTTCTATCTTTCACGTACATCGAGAAGAACTATGTACATATTGGATTTGACCGACCATCACACTGTTAGCCGATACTGATGCCAACCGATACCAAACCGATCTTCGATACCTGTTTGATTCACCTTCACTATTTAGAGTAAAAGTGCATTGGAATATTGCCTTAGGTTTAAAGGAGCATTCAATATAAAACAGAATTTTTTGTTGTTTTGTTGTATTTCGTTGTTGGTGAATGTAAACTAATTTTGTGTACAACATTGATTAAAAAAAAAATAAACTTGCCTATAGATTTACATTTATACGACAGCCAGGAAGATGGTACTCGAATTCTGATTTAAGGTGCTGCAAACAAACCACATGTCTGTCTTTAATTTTTTGGACGTAAATATAATGCCGGTAAAATCGCTGACACCGATATCGATTTCAGGATCGGTCAATCCAAAGTATTTTATTTGGAGGTCAAAGTCCCTTTACGAGCGCGAAAAGGAAAATGTTCGTAGCAATTTGTTTCAAGTTTTGAAACAGATTTTGTACTGGGAAAGAGAGGCGGTAAAAGAGGGTGGCGCGAAATTTGCACCGCTGACGCCAGGTGGGAAACTTGTCAGTTCGAAAACCGTCCCTTCATCCATCCTGCAGTGGCGGATGACCCCCCAGCATCGTAGTAGGGAGGGAGGAGGGGGGGGGGTGTTGATGGGGGAAGAGGGAATCACTTTTGTGTAGTTTAAGGTTAACGATTTCTGTTTGGAAAGTCATCATTTCTGCACCGTCACTTACGATTTTTCCTTTATGGTCACTTAATCCAGTGACAAAGCGAATCCCATGCAATATAGGTCGCTCAACAGTTGCAAAATTAAAAGAATAAAGAATAATAAAAAAAAAAACAACAGATAAACTGGAAAGAAAGAAAAAAAACGTACAACTTCGGCTTATTTGAGCGAAACTGAATGGTGACCTGTCATTCCATTTGTGGCATTTGTTTGCAAACCCAGTTATAAAGTAACTGAACAAAAGATTTAAAAAGCCCAGTGGCAGTTAGTAGGTCTGGCGTAAGACCAGTTAAGGATACACAATACACAACACATGCCAGTCACTGTTATTATCAATGTCTTTAGAAAATGAAGATTGGTCGACTGAGTTCTGTGGCGTATAAACAGCCTTCGAAAAAACCAAATGGAAAATTGAGTGTTGGATGTCATTGCGTACGTGGTTGTATTCAGCGCAATCTCTTATTGAAGGCACTTCCCTAATCATACAGAAAGAGATAAGAATTGATTTTGCTAGCAACAGGTAGAGGTGAATAATTACATCGTGGGATTCTTTGTATTGAACACAGGCCAATAAAAGTTGCGATATCCACCCAAAACCAAAACTGATATAAGAGATGCCGCCAAGTTTCCAAAAAGGGTAGGCCTTTGAAAGTAGTGATATCATTCAACCAGGGAAAGACCGCCAAGGTTAATCCTATTTATTAGCCAAGTTAAACGCATCGAATAATACTTTGGACGTTAAATAAAAACTTAAAAGATTTGTACCGCTAAGTTGCAGTTTGCTAGTTTTCATTTAACTTCGAACGATTAACTTGGCTAACAAAATTATACTTGGCGGCCTTTTCCTGAATGAATGATATCACTACTTTCAAAGGCCGACCCCTTTGGAAACTTGCCGGCTTCTCTTTACGGAACCTGCTTTGATTTTGGGTAGATTTCTCTTACGGTCATGAACTAAAGTGGATAAAAAATGCTTACAGGGTTATAGGCAGATTTTTTTTCAAAGGGTAACAGATGATGTTTACGGTACCCGCCCCCCTCCCCTGTCTAACAATATTAAAAACTAAAATGACAAAAAATTCTTAAGAAAATGGAACCTGAAGAAAGAGGTAAGGTAAGACTAAATTTTAAAAGAAAGAAATTCTAAAAAAAAAAAAAAATTAAGCTAAAACTTGTATACATGTTGACTTTACATTTTTCTGTATTGTAAATACATGCAACTTTTACAGTTCTTGGTGTATTTCCTGCATTTGTAT
>JAHWFP010105011.1:11891-43542 GCA_023313725.1 Lithobius niger | reverse complement strand
GATGGTGACTCCCACGTCCTAAAGGACGTGTATATAATGCGCTCCTGATATAACTTACCTTTTGTTTAGAAGATTTAATGATGGCTGGGGTAATCCAGGGATTAGTTGTGTGTTAATTGTTTTCATGTACAGTCTGGAGAGGGAAACAGTATTCATATAAGGAGTTAAAGGTACTGGCAAAAAGCTTGCACGCTACATTAACATTAGTTTTTGTGTCTGCCAGATGTTTGTGTGAACTAAGTGCTTGCCTGGATTTTTGAATGGACTGTGGATTGATGTTTCTAATTTTAAAGTCAACTGATTTAGGCAAAGGACAAGCTGCCACATTCTTAAAGAAAGTAGTGTGAATCGTGATCAGATGATCCGAAATTGGCTCAGTCAGTACTGAAGCAACATAAGGGTTTGTATGGTGGTTGCAGAAAATATTATCAATGAGCGTAGCCGACGTTTTAGTAATTCGTGTAGGAACTGTAATGGTAGGAATTAATCCGGTACTTTGAATAAAATATTATTAAGCCAGTCAGAAATATAATACAGTCTTTCGGATAACTAAGTAAATCAAGACTAACTGAACAAAAAACGGCTTCGCCGTCTAGAAAAAAGGATTAGAGCTCGTATGCCCATACTCACAGCTGTCAAGGAACACGAAAAAAAACGGATTAGAGTTCACTCGAACGCAACGAACTATAATTTGAACTCCAATTCCAGGTAACAAGGATACGTTTTACTCAATGGTTATGTCACTGTTTGTATTTTAAATGTTTAATGTTTGTGCATGTGCATGCAGTTAATTTGTGTATTCTATTGGCTTTTTCAAAATTTGTCTGCGTTTTACATTTTAAGTCTGATTCTTGTGAGTGGCTATATGTGTATTTTGTGTGTAGGCTGGCATGTGACAATCCTTGTTCCCTGGAATTGGAGTTTAAATTATAGTTCATTGCGTTCGAGTGAACTCTAATCCGTTTTTATTCGAGTTCCTTGACAGCTGTGACTATGGGCAAACGAGCTCTAATCCTTTTTTCTAAACGGTGAAGCCGTTTTTTGTTCAGTTAATTTGTTGGCTTTTTCTCTTCATTTTTATTGTAATAGCTACGGTCTGGTCTGTCATGTGTACGGTATGTGCACTGTACACCCAATTTTGCTTGCGAAAAAACGCAACATTATAAATGCTTATTTCTGTTCAGGTTCTGCCCAAGATTTTTTCTCTGTTTGTTATTTGATGGCAACACACTTGCGTGTTTGTATAGTATCAACTGATGGATAGTTGATTCTGCATTGTTGCAAGCAGATGCAGTATTATGGCAAACAATCGCGGTAACAATTCAACTAGCTTCCCGAAGCCTGCATTGAAGAAGTAAATAAATCGCAGAGTTATGTCGGCCGTCCAATTTTGAGGCCTTGCACCAGACGGTTTAAAACTGAAAGATTAAATCGAAAACCAAGACCATTTCATTTTGGTTCTCGACAACGATTGACTATATTTAATGGAGCCGCCTCGAAGCTACTACGACAATGTTACTTTCCCCGTGCCCGAGCATCGTTGCATCTTGTTCGAGTGAGCTACAATCCGATCTTGGGCTCCTCGCCTATGTTTCCCCATTGTTGCATGTTGCAGCATTGTAGCATTTTGACATTGTTAGCCACGCCGCCTCCGCCTGTCCACTTTTTGAAAATTCTCGTGCGCAAACGAACTCTAATAAACACTGCCTGCCGGCTGTGCTAATTAAAGTCGCCAACAAGGTGAAGCATATATCTTTGGAATGACGTATCTTATCAAGCATATAGAAGACACACTTCTGCTAAATTCATCATAATTGGTATTAGGTTGTCTGTAAATGGCTCCAACTACGATATACTTCTCATTAGCATGATTAATTTCTATAAAGAGTGATTGTACAAGGTATTGCCAAGGTTTACGAAATTATCCAGAGAATATAGATGCCTTCGTTGCCATCTGGAATCCATGTCTCCGTAACAGCAATGATGTCTGGAGAACAATTAAAATACTTTCTGATTAAAATGGCCATGCAGGCTTTGAATATTACTGCCTACAACAGTAAAAGAAGATGAGTTGATGCTGTAATCCGAACTTACGTTAATAAATTCAGACAGGCTCGGACTGGCCATAATGCCAGTGTGCCAATGGCACAGGCGCCCTTTGACTACCATACTTTCGGCGCCCCTTTGGCAGTCGTTTTTTCCCTCCTCCTCGCGAAGAAAAATGAATGGTTTTGGATTCCCTGTCCACTGATGACCTTTCTTTCAAGCTCAAATTCCCCTTCTCTCTTCTCCCTTCCTTTTTTACGTTTGTAACGCATTTTTTTTAGCTCACCCTCCCACCCAACCCACTCCAAATTTCCAAAAATTCTATTACTTGAAACATAAAATACGTGTTGAACGCACTCCGAAGCCAGATATGATGACAGAATATGAAAATAAGCAAAGCCTCTCGAGCTCGACCCCAGACTTTGCTTCTGCTTTGGAAGCTTAGTTCGTTTCTTAAAGCCCCTACCTAGTTGGAGGCACCATCACTTGAAGTTTCCTGTAAAACCCATGGCACCCCTCCCCGGTTATTTCGATAAATGGCACAGGCGCCCTTTCCTACCCAGTCCGACTCTGAATTCAGAGCAGGAACTGTACGCTGCATTGGTCAGACTATTAGTCAGTAAATTGGTGTTAACGTTCGAATCGTCTTATATGTTCATCATCAGGAAACACTTGAGAATAGGGGTTAGTATTTATTATTATTCACAGCAATATTCATACAAATACAAAAGGTTTAAAAAAAAGGAAGGTAAACTAAGTAGGCTAATGCAACCAAAGCAAGTGACCTACAACAAAATTTTAACATGTACAAAAAATTTAGTTTACTTCAACTAACTTAAAATAAAAAAAGTAGGGATAATCTTAAGGGAAAATTCTTCGAGATTACGGTAGTGAAGGCGCAGGACACGACAGAAAACTTTTAAAAAAATAAAATAAAAGTTAAACAACAGATATATAAAAGGATTATTAGAAAAAAAATACTACTGCAGGGAAAAAAAAGCTGACTAGCATGGTTGCATTATTAGGAATTAAGATCAGCCATTATTATGAAGGTTGATCTTTCTTCCTGCTGAATTTGTGGTCACCACCCGTCCATCAGTAATCCACACTTTTTAAAATCCGTATTTATTTTCTGCAGCCTTCAAAAGTGATAGACGTTGCTCAGTTAGGTCTTCTCGTATCACAATAATTTTAGTCCCTTTCAGTTTTGACCTTGTTTTAATGATGACTTGGCGCTTCCTGTATGTTGCAAATTGCATAATATTCGGACGTTTGCCTTCGGGCGTTTGTTTTCCAACCCTGTGGCAACGGCCAATACCGTCCAACTTAAAATTCTGAAGTTCTAATTTTTGCTGAAACAACTGAACGACACGGACATCAATAACTTTCGTTTTCCACTTCTAGCATACCAAAAATCCGCACGTTATTACGTCGTTGTCACTGCTCCAAATCCGACATTTGCCCCAACAATTGGCTTTCTAGTTTCCTAATATTATTTTCCTGGGCTTTAACGGAAGCCTCAAGCTCTGTCACTTTCTCAATATTGAACGAGTTAATTTTTTCAAATTCATTCATAACTGCTTGAGTCACAGATTTTACAATCGTCTCAACAATTAGCTGCACAAAATCTTTAGATTCAAGAGCCTCGGCAAGCGCTTGTTGGACTAGCTGCTTATCGTGATTAGCTTGTAGTGGGGCTGCAGGCGTTGGGTTCGCCGAATGCTAAAATTCAGAGGCATTGTATATTTACTATTAGGCCATAGAAACAATTGTCAGCCGGCTAGACAGGCGGGCCGGCAAAATACTCTTTTTCGAGGCAAATTCCTAACTTGAAAGAAACGTATGATAAGAGAGTAAGAAACATAATTTCAGGGAATTTTCAAAAAACATAAAAATACATTAAAGAGCAAAAATGAAATAAAAAAAAAACAAATTAGAGAAGCAACAAAAAGGGAAATTGTATATATTATAATGGATTTCAAAAATACAATTCAACAGGCTTTGATGGTATTAAAACTTGCCATATAAAGGAATGTAAAGAAAATATGTCTATTGCAATAAGTATTCTTATTAATAGCGTGATAGATAATGATGCTTGCCCTATGATTTTAAAATTCAGATCTTAAAGACATTATACAGGTTGAGGCAAAAGTCTGGTCACACGTAAATAACTGCCGATATAATAGTCCTACTTTAATTCTGAAGATATATTTTGCAATGTAAGTCAGATATGACAAAGCCAATGAAGGCATTTTCAGTGGCCTTGAAAACAGCGTCCAAGGTCATCTACATTCTATATTCCAAACAGCACAAGATACAGCAAAAAAGTGAATTGCAAAGTTGTACGTGAGCATTCAACATTACAAACTATGAAAACAGATTGAAAATCGGATCATAATTACAATAGTTACGAGGATAACAAAATAGCAACAATGTCTTCCCTGAACGTTTTAACTGCCGTGTAGTGAAACTTAGGGGCTGCCTCTACAAGCGAGTTCGTGAGTTCCGAGCCTCTCCTGCATCAATGACTGGAGTTAAATTTCAGATTGCAGTAAATAAAAACGGATGCGGATTAGGCCTAAAGTAATGAACCATCATTCATATCACAGATAGTCACATTCGGTATGCGATTTCTTTCCGATTTGCATTTATTATTATTATTTTTTTATGAAGCCTAATTAATGCCCTTTTGAGTGATTTTCAGCCCACTCGCAACATTCGCCCAACAATGAAAAAACGTATTGACGTTAGTAATGCCTTAACTTTCATCCAAATGCGGGAAAACCCTGGGCATTCGAATGGCCGCACTTTTTAATAGCTACATAAATCATTATAGCATTACGTATTACTTCCATTAAAGGGTAAATTACAAGTTTATGGTGAACAGGAAGCAATTGACAAGATGGATTTGATTCACTTTCCAACTGGCAGAGGTGAATTTATATTTCTGCTACCTAGAACTACGCAGATACCCCCCCCCCCCATCCAAAAAATAGTGCTTTCATTTGTTTTCTTTTTTCAGGAAAAACATTTCATAAAAAAGGCTGAATATGCTACGATCAGAATATGCGAGGGGGGAGGAGGTACAGTACATGGTTTAAAGGTGTGGGCATTCGTATGCGTACATAAACGTTTTTTTGGGGGAGGGGGGGGTTGGGGCGGAATTTACCTTGCAGTAGGCTAGTTGTAGTGTTGTTCGAAAGTACATGTTACCAGTGGAAGACATGATGTTAATAACGGGGGGAGGGGGTGAGGACCTGCAAGGGACAGGAATGAAAGTGCCCCAAAGAAGGAGGCGAAAAATCTTTGAAAAAATCTGTTTATTCGCTGTTTCCTCCAAATGCTTTTTTCTTTATGTTGCCATACATTTCACAAAACAAGAAAAGTAATGGCACCTTAACAACAAAGGCAGGGGGCAGGATAGCAGGGGGGTCGTAAAGTGGAGTGTAATTTGCCGATCCTACCAGAATAAAAAATGTTTATAAACTACGCAGTGCTCCCTTATTTTACCACCCGCCCACCTTAGTTTCAGAGTATCCTAATCGTAGGTATATCCTACATTTTTTTCCTGAGACATTTTTCCTGACAAAAAAAAATGCTGAAAGCACTTTTTTTTTTGGGGGGGGGGGGGCAAAATCTGCGTAGTCCTATAGTGTCCGCCACGAAAGAAGTCCAAATTGTTTCAAAACAGGGGTATGCATTGTGCATGCCGGCTGCGTCGTTTACCTTGCAGATATCCCCCATGTATAAGAAGCCAACGTGTGCTCATATAGTAAAGCTATTAGGGCCATAATTTGGGCTAATCATGCACATCGAGCAAAAAGCTTGAAATTTGACATACAAGTAGTTCTTAGCAATACAAAGATCGATATAGCTACAGTGCCCCCTCCGTATATCCCCCCCCCCCGGGACTGCCCTTGCTCCCCCCCCTCTCTCCGTGAGGCTGGTGACCAACAAATTCTTGCTCATCGTTCTAAAAGCTTGAATTGTCACACCAGTCACTCTTAGCAGTACAAATCGAAGCCAAATTAAGCCGCCTCCTTCACGAGTGTTCGCGTACTGTCGTTTCACCTATCGTAAGTACGAACGAAAGCAAAACCCAAATAATTCAACAGTTTGTAAAAAAAAAATAAAATGGCCTTGTACTGTAGAATGTATTACAAACGCATTGTGTACAAATGTTCCGCACGATAAGGCCCTGTGAAATTCGTGCCCACATGACTCACATCCTGCCTGGTGAAACTGGAGCCAAGGCACCTGACCTAAACTAACGTAGTATAACAAACCCAAAAACAAATAAACGTAAAAAAAAGCGTATTATACAGCACCCAAAAGGTGTGGCGTATTGCACTGTTTTATTATGTTTATTTCTTGTGGTCGTGTTGTTAGGTTAAGTTAGCTTAGGCTAAATCAGATGCCTTGCCTCCAATTTCGCCAGGAAGGGGGGAGGGGGGGATACGGGAAATTCGAACCTGCTACAGGCACTGAAATAGCTTTTGAAACATTTTCATAAGTTAGAGTGAATGTAGAAAACCGTTTCTCACGAGGAGAAAAACAAAAAAAGTGAATGCCTTTGCATCATTTTCACACGTCTGAACTAATATTGCAAAAATGAGTCGTACAGGAAAGCCAACCGAGAGACATGTACGTACCTTTAAAATCCAATGGTTCTAGCCAGTTTTTACGTTAAAATGGGCTGAACCAGTAACAGCTCTTCTTGACAAGTATTAACTGACTACGGGGCAGTTTTACAGGGCGAGAGGAGTGGGGTGGGACAATCGCATCTCCTCGACTGTTTGGTTAGCCAGCAATACGGTCACCAAGATTAACGTTTCTATACGCTTGTAGCTGTTGCAACATTAGCCTAGGTTGGTTTGAGTGAATGTATAGCAAAACCGTCAACTAACATTTTGGGGGGAAAATGGGGAATGGAGGGGGGGGGGGCATCTTCCCCCACGCTTTCAAGTCTTTTTCTTATAATTTTCGCTGGATCTTGATACTGTATTTACACAATACATCGTATTCTTTTTACTAGTCATTTTCGAGAATGTTTGAAAGCAGAATTTAGTCCAATTATGTTTGATGCTATCAGAGGCTATACACTTTTGCCACTTAGGGGCTACCACTGACTATCCCCCCCCCCCCAAATTTTCAAGTTTTTTCCTTTTTTTTTCTTCGAGAAAGTGTTACTTTCTTTTTTTTTTGTTGTTGTTGCTAATTTACTCATAGATCTTATAGCTTATTTACCGTATTTTGGAATGTGCGGTTGCAAGCAAACAACGCTTAGTAAGGACAATAGGGACAGCTGTGGAATAATTCTAATACCAATATTAATACAATAAATAAACTTGAAAATGTCAATTTTACACCAAAAAAACCATTTTACAACTTCTCAATAAATAAAAAAAAAAACAGTACGGCTATTTGCCCAGATGGATTCTAGTCAACTTTTTACAAGAAACTTCCACATCAACTGTATCGACCCTTGTTTCATATCCTCAAAAGTGTGATAACCGGAGCTCCCGCGATGGACCTATCGGACAGATCATCTCTCGCGGCTGATGATTAAACACGTAAATAATTGCTCGACACGGTGCGGTATGTTTTCCTCCCGTATTTGCGGATCAAGAGGAACGATACAGCAGCGCCCAACAACGGAACTGATGCAGCAGAGTGCGGAGACACAGTCCTAACCTAATCGGTATAAACCCGTGTGCTATATTACGGGGTAAAAGAAAGCATGACGACAATTTTCACCATCAAGTAATTAGGTTAGCCGGCATACTCTCTAACGCCTAACATTGTTCCTAAGCAGAGTTGGGGTACTAACGTGGATCGATGCCCTGTAGTTAATGTCCTACATGGAAAAATACACAGAAACAGTCCGCAGTGACGATCACTATTGTGGGGTTTTATTTGGCAAAGATCATCACAACTGAAGCTAGGCTCTCAAAGGTTACAGTTAATCAACTCCTGGTAAAAACACTCGGTATAAGTTAAGTCATGTTCCATTTCCTCACAAGCCAAGATGGCGGTAAGCCCAGAATACAGTCATAACTGCTACGATAAACACAGATTGCTACTTATCTGTTCATCCCCGACGATCTCCGTCCTCTCCAGGCAATCGATGGTTCAGCCCTCATCTCATGATTGTCCACAAGCCGATTTTAGTTTACCGAGTGGGGCTAAACATTCCCCTTAACACTGGCCGAATGCCAAAACGGAAAAAAGGCTAGGGCTCGACCCTCCCGACTGGGTCGCAGGAAGGAGGAGATCGGGGGTAACATGGCGTATTGACAGCAGTTACAACAATGGGATTCGCACAACAACAATAACGTTGGGTCTACAACAATACAAGTGTCGGCCGCTAAGCTAAGTATACAGTGTAAAAGGAATTCGTCAAGAAACGGGACCACTATAGCGGGTTAGTTCGTTTTAACGAAAGGGGAGTGTTAATACGTGTTATTGGTGTATCTAGCGGAGCTTAGCATAACGCTGGTTTAGTAAACAAGAATAACACTTTAAGGTATTAGTAAAAGAGAAGAACAAATCTTGACATAATAAAGAGACTAATCTGAAGGGTCTTCAAGGCAAAAGGACTTCCTAAATAGGTCAAGCCGCTGAGCGCTAACTGGCTTTGTAAGTAAATCGGCGCACAGCTCTTTGCTGGGGACGTAGTTTAGCCTAATGGTGCCGGCTTGTACCTGCTCCCGGACGTACCACAACTTCTGGATATAATGTTTTGAACGTGCGCTGAGGTCAATTCTTCCCACAGTCGCTATCAATGACTGGCTGTCAGTATGAATTGGTACAGGTTTACCTCCGTAGTCGATGCCCAACTCGTCGCAGGCACCTATCAAACATTCAGTGTATGCAAGGAGTTCGCTCTCTATGGTGGTCAGGCAGACCATCGTCTGCTTCTGGGTTTTCCAGGAAACAAGTGCTCCATATTGTTTAATAAGGTATCCAGAGAATCCCTTGCCATCGAATGTTGCACCCCATGATGCATCCCTACCTCCTGCATCCTCCCATGATGCACTAAATCCTTGTAGTGAGTCACTTCCTCCCCACTTGAAGAGTAGTACTCTGTCCTTGGTGGAGCGGAGGTACCTTATTACCCTCTTGGCAGCTTCCCAATCTACCACTTTGGGGGAATAATTGTACCTTGATAGGGTGCATACGGCAAAGGTGATATCCGGGCGGCTCCCATGAGCTATGTACAATAAGGACCCAATTACGGACTGGTACTGCTTCACGTCGTAGTTCATGGAATCAAGGCAGTCATCAATTGTCTGTGAAAGGATCATTGGAGTCTTAACATTCTTGGCTCCTTCGAGGCCATACTGGCTTACAAGTCTGTCAATGTATCGCCCTTGTGATACTGAGATACCGAGGTGGACTATTGGAGGTCTCTAACAGAGTAAAGGACTGTAACAGTCGGCTCGGGAGAGTCTTCAAGAGGCATTCGTCCCCGCCGGCTAGGAAATCATCAACATGGGTAGAGAGGGCCATAAAGAAGCCGTTCTCTCTCAGGATAAATACGCAGGGGTCACCCTGGAATGGCGTAAATCCTGCATTGACGAGGTTTTCCTTCATAAATAAGAACCAACAACGGCCACTTTGGGGAAGACCATACAAAGCTTTCTTCAATTTGTAGACCCCATCCACGGACTTCTTCGGCATGCCCTGTGGTACAGCTAGGAAATTTTCAACGTCCAGGGGCCTGTTCAAATAGGCAGACTTAACGTCAAAAGTGGCGAAAGAATACCGCCTAGTACTCACCAAGGCTAGCAATAACTTCACTGACTGTCTCTTCACGACGGGGCTTGAACTTTCGAAAAAGTCCTGGCCTGGAATCTGATTGCAGCCACATGCGACTAACCTGGCCTTGTATTTGTGAAGAGTTCCATCGGCGTTGTATTTCCTTGTGAAGACCCACTTAGGCCTAACAACACGCCTGTCCGGTGGCCTCGGGACAAAGTCCCATACGTCGAGGTCGTTGAGCATTTGGAGCTCGTTAGCAACGGCAGCTTTCCACTTGTCTGCGTCCGGGCTAGCCATAGCCTGTTTGAATGTCAGTGGTATGGGAGGGACATCAGGGACTGTCAAAGCACAACAGGATTCCCAATCTTCATACTTGTTTTCTACCCACTCTAGGATGTTAGGTCGCCTCGGGTAGGTAAAGGTGGTTGATTGACTAGTATTTCACTTTCCAGAGGGATGGCTTCGTCTTTTTGGACTAAAGGTGGGACAAAGGAGGTAGGAGGAAGCAGCAGTTCGAACCCACTATTTGGGGATATTGCCCTTCTAGAGTCGGTCCAGCGAAAGTTCACGAAGCGATTACAAGGGTTTCGCGATTTAAATTACGTCGATCGCCTTACTACGACGGCTTGGATTTACTTGAGCTACGCAGAATTAGATTTGACCTAATTTTAACTTACAAAATCCTGCGAGGACTTACCACTGTATTTCTCCCATTTTTTGATTTGGCACCACGTTCAATAAATACTCGTAGCCATGGTTGGAAGCTCGTTGTCCAAGCGGCACGAACAAATTGCCGCTTAAACTTCGATTCAGTCCTGATTGTCCGTATCTGGAACGCGCTGAGGGCTGAAACTGTGGAACAGTCAACAGTGCAAAGTTTTAGTAGAATGCTTAATATAGAGGACCTTCAGCCCTTCCTGAGACGACCGCTTACAGCAATTTCATAGAAGCGCGGTTGAGGAGCATTGTATTTGATTCTGTTTTTACATTTTGCAATACTAGGAAATTTTTCCTTTTTTATCTTTTAAAACTACAAGGCGCCGTATTAGTGGCTCACCGCCCATCCGTTGTCCAACCGCCTAACGGTGGTAAAACTTAATTATATTATATTATATACCCTATCGGGTTTTTGCAGATTGCTCCTTAAGGAGCCTCTAAATGGGTTCCTTAAGCGACCAATATAGTTTTTTTTTTTTACTTTTTCTTGAATGCTTTGTGTATTATTATTATTATTATTTTAATTTTTTATTATCTTTACTAATGTTGACAATTGGTTTTGGCCAAGCTTTATACTACGATACATTTATTTTATTATATTTTATCATTTTAAGAAACATCGACAATGGTACCCGGCTTTTCCCCTCACTTGTCCCTCACGTTTGGCGATCCCATCGGTGACCATTGTGCCCCTGGTAGGTCTAACCTTGGTGGTAAAGCATTCGTGACCCCAACCAAATACCATCTACCCTTCCTATGCAGTCGAGCCATCATCTTCGTTTTAAACTTTTAAACTTTTGCGATTTAAAATTATTAGTTTTACATCGGATGGCAGTTAGTGACCATGAGGTCCTTGTCATTCCGGTTGCATTTGCAACAAACTTACATTATTATTATATTATTATGTCGGCCCCGGAGATATGGGCATTAACTATGTGGTACTTAGTATCATAACTAACTATGAATTCGTAGGTGCATTCTGGTGGCGACTGGCCAGGTGGGTCGTGTATTGTCATGGCAGAGCAAACGTGAGTCAATTGCTAGCCTATTTCTTAAAGTCTGGACTGAGGTACAAGGTTAATAGATAATTCCCGACACATGTGGGTAGATGGTAGTATACAAGGCAATTGGGTTTAACTCAAAAACTGTGCTATCCCTCTAAAACCAGGGGGAGAAATAAGATAAACTCTGTACAATAGGGGAAAAAGGCGGGCTTACATCAGTAAGTGGGCAAAGCACATTAAGTACTCGTAAACTATCAAAAACTGTGATAGGTGGCAAAAAGTGTGTGATATGTAACACAAAAACAGACTCTCCTTACATTTACGTATCCATACAAAAAGTAAGTTAAATGGAACAATTACATCCAACTACAAGCGTATATCTGTATTTATATCTAACTAATAGATACCTAGGAGGGCGCAGTATCAACTAATGGTACATTAACTTACCAAAGCGCCACATTTCACAATAGTTCGCATGTTACCAATAAACCAACATGTCACTTAATTGACAATACAATACCAAATATCGACTCAATTAGCAAAAGGCTGTAGGGCTGGTTTAACGGGAAGCGGGCACTTAAAGTGGTGATATCCCGACTTGGTACCTTATCAGATAGGGGCTGTAAGGTCTGACACAAAAGCTTTGCATCTGAAAAGGGTCGATTGGTGTAGTCGAAGTATCAACTCCGTAATGTAAGAAAGAGTTAATGTACAAGAGTCAGCTTAATCGGTGGATACTAGTGCGTTTCTTGATGGAGGGTAAAAAATCAAGAAACAGATTCCGAAAAAAAACATTTCATGAGCAGGGTCAATGCATACCACAACTATGCACCATGTAGTAGTATTGGATATAAAAAATAGCTAAGGGAATTAGTCGTAGAGGTAAAACGTTAGGCATACGTTATAAGAAAAAAGTTACCAATCATCATCTAGGCATACCTAAAATTCAAGAAAGTTAAAGGTAAGAACATGTAGGGCCTTAAGGGCACAATTGGCGCAATAGTTTACCAAACCCTACCACTTAGGTGTATAGGAGAATGTCAACAGAATTTACTTGCTACAGGACAACAGGTAGTACATTAGGTTACTTACAGTTCTTCTTAGGGGAGTCTGGAGTTTGGGGAAAAAACAGAACTCAGGCAGGAGGACACGGCACCAAAAACGAAGCACACACAAGTTCCTCAAAAGAGGAGGTCCTAAAAGGCCATGACTATAGTCAGCCTAATGCTGAAAAGCCTAAACATTCAATTCACACCAAAAGTGTATGGTATGACTCAGGGATGAAGGAGATTTTGCACACAACTGAGGGCGAGTCCCAACTTGCGGTCAAACGTGGCTTTTACACTCCTGTAAAAAAGGACAAAGCTTGAGCACAAAGAAAAAAACAGTCAGTAGTAGAGCTTGTACCCCCTCGGAATGCCATACGGGATTGTCCGTGGTCTCTGGGCTTGCAGACAACGAGGCAAAAGGACAAGAACCAACAGACAGCATACGAGAGGCCACTTCTTGGACAACAGCATGCAACAAATCTTAAAAGTAGTGGGCTAAACGGTGTACCAGCATACGAGCATTAAGACCGGAAATAACTTGCGGTGAGCATCCAGTGAGCTTGGGGATACGTGACTGCATACGAGTGCGTAATCTAACCACGTAATAGGCCTAAACACCTATAGGTACGATATGAACCCGTTAATTAATGACCGTTGTCGGGAATGTTAAAGGGGCGATATCATAGCAAACATCATGGACAAAAAACAGGGGAGCAATTAATATATTCCGAGGTTGGCTTCCGTACCATTAAGGTATAACATTGGATTGGGAGTAGAGTCATTAAACATGGGTGTGATGATCTTTAATTAATTATGGTCGCCTAGGATTCAGACGTATGGAATAGGGGGGGGGGGGGGTGAAATCACGATTTTCGTTTGGTTTCAACATCAACAACTGAGTCTTGGTCGGGTCAGAGAAGTCGTCTGGGCTTGCTCGTTGAGAACGTGGAGAAGGCGGTGGTAAACCGTATTTATATCGACTGGCTAAGGTTAAAATTACATGTAGCGATCATCCTGCAAAACTGGAGGGAGTAAGCACGAAGCTTAACGAAACTGTAGGATTCGTGTAACGACCGCTATCAAACTGTCGGGCGTAGCCACGGCACACCTACTAAACTGGAAAAGACAGAAGCGAGCAAAGCACGCTCGATGTTACCAAACTGCCGGACCTAGCCACGGCAATGCTATCAAACTGTGATAAACGGAGCTCCCGCGACGGACGTATCGGACAGATTTTCTCTCGCGGCTGACGATTAAACACGTAATTAATTGCTCGAAGCGGTACGGTATGTTTCCCTCCCGTATTTGCGGATCAAGAGGAACGATACAGCGCCCAACAACGGAACTGATGCAGTAGAGTGCCGGAGACATAGTCCTAACCTAATCGGTATAAACACGTGCGCTATATTACGGGGTAAAAGAAAGCACGACAACAATTTTCACCATCAAGTAATTAGGTTAGTCGGCATACTCTCCAATGCCTACCATTGCTCCTAAGCAGAGGTGGGGTACTAACGTGGATCGATGCCCTGTAGTTAATGTCCTACATGGAAAAATACACAGAAATAGTCCGCAATGACGATCACTATTGTGGGGTTTTATTTGGCATAGATCATCACAACTGAAGCTAGGCTCTCAAAGGTTACAGTTAATCAACTCCTGGTAAAAGCACTCGGTAAAAGTTAAGTCATGTTCCATTTCCTCACAAGCCAGGATGGCGATAAGCCCAGAATAGTGTCATAACTGCTACGATAAACACAGATTGCTACTTATCTGTTCATCCCCGACGATCTCCGTCCTCTCCAGGCAATCGATGGTTACACCCTCATCTCATGATTGTCCACAAGCCGATTTTAGTTTACCAAGTGGTGCTAAACATTCCCCTTAACACTGGCCGAAACAAGGCCGAATGCCAAAACGGAAAAAAGGCTAGGGGTCGACCACAGCCACCTACAGGCTCGACCCTCCCGACTGGATCGCAGGAAGGAGAAGGAGATCGGAGGTAGCATGGCGTATTGACAACAGTTACAACAATGGGAGTCGCACAATAACAATCACGTTGGGTCTACAACAATAAAAGTGTCGGCCGCTAAGCTAAGTATCCACCCAAAACCAAAACTGGTAAGAGAAGCCGCCAAGTTTACAAAAAGGGTCGGCCTTTCAAAGTAGTGATATCATTCAACCAGGGAAAGGCCGCCAAGGTTAATCCTATTAGCCAAGTTAATCGCACCTACTAATAGTTCGTAGGTTAAATGAAAACTAGAAGATTGCTACTAGCGGTAGCAATCTTCAAGTTTTCATTTAAAGTCCAAAGTATTATTCGGTGCGATTAGCTTGGCTAATAGGATTAACCTTGGCGGCCTTTCTCTGGTTGAATGATATCACTACTTTGAAAGGCCGACCCTTTTTGTAAACTTGGCGGCTTCTCTTACCAGTTTTGGTTTTGGGTGGATATCACGACTTTCATAGGCCTGTGAATGACCAAAAATCCCACGGTGTAATTGTCACCCCAACCTTTTTTGTGTGGAGGTATTTTATTGTATGAATGTTCTCATTCATAAATTTCACATTTGCTATTGTCATTCCAAATAAATTAATAACAAGCGTAACAGTATGGTAATTGCAAGGAACTAATAAATTCCTATGGAGCGGTAGCAATCTTCAAGTTTTCATTTAACGTCCAAAGTATTATTCCGTGCGATTAACTTGGCTAATAGGATTAACCTTGGTGGTCTTTCCCTAGTTGAATGACATCACTACTTTGAAAGGCCGACCCTTCTTGGAAACTTGACGGCTGCTCTTATACCAGTTTTGGTTTTGGGTGGATATCACAACTTTCATAGGTCTGTGAATACAAAGAATTCCATTGTTTAATAGTGACCTCTACCTTTTTTGTCTGGAGTGTCAATAAATTTTCTAATTCATAATTCTTACGTTTGCTATTGCTCAATTAGCCGTTACACCAGGCAAATGGACATGGTTTGGCGTATGGTTTGGTTTGGTTTGGTTTGGCGAAGCTAAGTATACAGTGTAAAAGGAGTTCGTCGAGAAACGGGAGAAATTGCATAAAAATCCTCCGTGTGTCGAGATTACATCTCACACAAAAAGATCATTAGACACGGGTACTGTACCTAAAATTCGGAGGCACGCAAATGTTGTGCCTATTTTTAAGAAGGGTAATACGGCCGAGCCGATAAATTACCGGCCGATTTCGCTCACGTGTGTCCCGTGCATGTAGTATTCTTGAGCGGATTACACGGGACGCTGTTTTAAACCATTTAATTCATTTATATTCATTTAATCTTATACCAGATGACCAGTCGGCGTTCTTCCAGATCGTTTGACGACCCTTCAGCTCTTAACCTGTCTGAATGACTGTACGCATCAAGGGAAGACGGTAAACCAGTTGACGTATATGTATTGATTTCGTCAAAGCTTGTCACACATGCCAAACTTCTAATGAAGTTATCTAACATGGGTATCAGCGGAAAAATCTTTCTGTAGCTTGAAGATTTTCTTAGGAACAGAACTCAAGCAGTAAAATTGGGAACCACCAGATCTTCTTCCTTACCAGTAACCAGCAGTGTCCAACAGGGATCAGTATTGGGCCCATTGTTGATTATTACTTACATTTCTGACCTGTCGTCTAACTCAATAAATATTAAATGTTAGGAGCTATGTAGGACCACACTTGTATACGCTCCAACATGAGAAACGTCGCCGTTTTCCTCAATGCAGGGCGTGGTACGGTCTTACGGCCTCACTACAAGTGGAACACACTGTCCTAACACGTAAATTCAGAGGTACCGTGGCATCACAACAAGGAGTGGCGAGAAGGATGAAACGGTGCAAAGAAAGTCAGGCAGTGTGGTAGGGGGATGGACGAAGTATTTATTGGCACCAATTATAAACAGTCGCTCTTACTTTCTCTCTATTGTATTTCCTCCTTCATCCTGTTGATCACTTCTTTCCTTCTTGTAGTGACTTCTTGTGGCTCTGTACTCACTGTTCATCTTTAGGCCTATAAGAAGGCACAAAACATGGCGGCGTTAATGTTAAGGTCACATGTTTTCTTGCCAAAGGCTGAACGATGAAATAAAAAGGGAGAGAGGGAGGATACGGGTGAAGGAGTTTACAGTAGAGGGATTCTGAGTAGATGGGACAATTACAAAGCGCTAATGAAGTGGTAAGTCGATTAACAATATGAGGAATACTGTTTGTTAGAACAACAGAGTATAGAGCATGACAAAGTAGTACTTGGTCTACAACAGCAACTTAGAATGGAGAACTTAAGACTGTGTTGGATACTATTGTTACATAAACAATGCACATTAGACGGTATATTGGCTTCGGCCGAAGACTTCTTTACATTGTTATGCGTGGGCGTCTTAAAGAAAGTATTTGCTGTACTGTTTGAGCTCTTACATTGCCTCAGTGTAGGCAGTGGCGAATAGAGCTCATAACCCCTTAACCTAAGAAGGAGTCATTAAAGGTGGGAATTCCGTACATTAAATGAGCGTAGGGCTGAATACCCCGACGAGATAGGTGGCAAGAACCCTGGTGGTGGCCAGATCCGTAACCCTACTGCGCATGCGCACGTGTGCAGTGCCTCCATATAGACAATGATTCAGGTCGATTGTCATCCATTTTCCTCTCGATTCGTCAGGTGGTGACTCAAGAGGGGAGGTAGGGCGGGTGAAGGTATTGTATATTTCCTTTTAGGCAATAGAAACAATTTTTAGCCAGCCACACAGGAGGGCCGGCAAAATACTCTTTCTATTGCCGTTCGGAAATATACAATACCTGTGAATTTTAGCATTCACCCAGACCTCGTCAAAGCAGGCGGTGGGCACGAGCTGGTAGATGAAGTTGTTCACCCCGTGAAGATCCAATGGCAGAAGGAAAAAAGGGGTTGGGTGATGGTTCAGTGCCGGGAAAACAGGCTAGAAGAGAAGTTGGGGTAGTTTGATTTTTTTTTTTTTTAATACCTAGTTTGGAGAAAGCCAGAGGGCGTGATGTGGATGCATTGTGGACGTGATGTGGATGTTGGAGTCGTCAAGTTGGTCTTCATACTAGATGATGAATGGTGACGTTTCGGATTGGTGGGCCTTTCAAATTTGTGGTTGCTTGTCAGTTGTCAAGAATTTGCTGGGAAGGCAGTTAGGGTTTGATTTGTCGAAGCACAGATTAAATTTGATTTCGATGTAGGTGGTCGAGAAGTTGTTTTTTTTTTAATGGATTGTGGTGGGAGCAACGGTTATCCAGGGTGGACGTGGGAGTTCACTTTGGAGAAGCTTTGTTCCGGGTCAAGTTGAGGTTGATTGGGATTCCTAAGCAGGTGAATTAATTTTCTTGATTTCGTGGGAAGAAGGTGAAGGCGTAACCCTTTGCACGGGAGCGACAGTTAGTGCAGGGAAGGCGATATGTTTTTTTGCCAGAAACCTTGATCATGTTTGGTACCGCAGGCTTGATGGTTTCATTGTTGTCATATTGCCGGATCTGACATGATACGAAGGTTTCCTCCGGTAGGGCACAGTTGCCGTCGATCCACAGAAGTGTTGTTTTGTCGTATGATTCTGGAATTGAAGGTGGGACGTCCCGGGGTTTTGTTGAGCACATCACCGGTTGGCTTGGTTTGATGTGTGTTTGGATCGATCGTTGTGTTGTCTCTGTTTTGATGACGTGGAAAGAGATGTGGAAGATGTTTTTGTCGCTGTTGCGTTCCTGCGTCTTTTTGGGTGACGTGGGCCTTTCAGGATCACGTTGGGATCTTGTGACGGTGCCGTGGATCTTGGTGAAAAACTGTAGGCAGGACCTGGTAAGGGTGATATTTTCTTGCGGGCAATGTTGACTTGATCAAGGGTGGACGTAAGTCTTGCTATTTTTTGTTTTAATTTGTGGTTTTCAGTCGCCAGCGGTTTTTCGGAATAGGCCATCTTGGAGAAGTTGTTAGCGAGTTTTTGCACATAGTCTGTTATGGGCTGAATGTTGTGTTGGTGTGCAATTGAGTTATGCATTTCTTTAGCAAGTGGAGGTTTCTTTTGACTTGTTCTTGCAAAACAACGTGGTCCATGAAATCAAGTAAGTCAGTTTGTGGTTTGACCGAGTTCACGGGGTGGTTGATTCTAAAGGAAAGGAGAGGTAAACTTGGAATGTTTGGTTGCAGTGTAATGTTCGTGGGCGATAGTTGATGGGGGCAAGGATTCGGGTGTTGGTTTGGAAATCCGTGGCCCATATGCGATTTGTAGAGTTGATCCCCTAGTCGACGGTTTCAATGATGTCGTCGGGGAGTCATCTGATGAGGTGGTGCTGAAAATGACGATGTGGAGCACAATGTGTTTGAAGTCTTTGAGGTGATTGGAGTGGTTGAAACAGTTGGCAGTGGTTTAGGGTTATCGTTTGGCACTTGAACTGTGGCGAGAGTGTTGGGGGTTGTTTGTTTGCACTGTTGTGGAAGCAATAACTTTCCTGGTGTGGAGGGAATGACAGCAGTTGACTTGATCCCAGTTTTTGGTGGATTCTTGAGTTTATTTTCCTGTTGTTTTTGAAGACGTTTCCGAGAGGCTAGATGCTTGCTCTGAATGAGTATCCAAGTGTCTCTGTCTATTGTAGGACACACAGTACATTTTCGTAGGTGGTAATCACAGGTTTGGTGGAATTGTCATGCTGGATGTGTATCAAACTTCTTTTTGGAGGTGATTGCTAGGCAATTGCAGATCGCTGGCTCCAGTAACTCCACCTCAGAAGCTGACAGGTCATTTGCGATTGACACAAAACCAGAGCGAGAAAGTCCTCCGCATAGTTTTGGTGACATTTTGGTAAACGACGGCCTAGATACTGTATCAAAAAAAGTTGCCTGCGTGGGGAATTGTGGGATAGGGAAGCAGCGTGCCATGCAGATGAAGTTCGGAAATTCCTAATTGAGCGATTGAGTAAGTTTGATGGGATGTTCCGGCGTGAGTGAATTGGTGGTGAGAACCAGTCGACAGTGGTTAGTCGTTGATACAGATGCCAATTATAGATCGATGTAGTGGAACGGATAGATGATTAAGTCAAGAACGGTGTCTTCCCCTGCTGCTTTTTTTTTTGGGGAGGGGGGAGAGGATCGTCTGGGCGAATGGAGGCGACTACGTCGAGATAACGAAGGAAGCTTGCCTTTGGTTGACCTGTTCTTTATTTTCGGTCGCATGATCCATTGAATCGATGGCTTGAAATGCAGATTGATGTTGTCCGTTGGTGCTGGCGGTGGGGCGGCCATCTTGGAGGAGAAAAGTCGGAAGTGGAGTAAATTGATCGGGTCATTGTGTGGTTCGCTTGATAATTTGCAGGCAATCTACGAAAAGCAGGAAGATGGATAGTAAGCTGGCAGGGTCATGAGAAGAAGTGCGGACGTCACTTCCCAGACGTATGGTCCATGGATGCGTGTTTTTCCAGACAGAGGGTAGCGGCTGGATTGGATGATGATGCGAAGGAAGAAAGGGCTTGGAACGGAGTGATGAATTTGGATTGCACAGCTGGGACTTGTGTTACGAAACACGTACGGCACGATCTCAAAAGGCATGTCCTTGCCTTGCAGACAGTACAGTGGCAGTCAACTTGGGTGACGATCTTTCAAAGGCTACGAAATTTGGTTGGAAGAGTTGATTTGGAAGCGACGGCTTGGTCTTGTTCCAGAAAGTGCGGTAGCACATTTCCAAAAGTGTGTGCTTGGCTTGTGGAAAAAGCAAAGGAGCTGCCGTCTTGGACGATGATCCGAAGAAATGAAGTCTAGGATGGGAATGGTAAATTCGGATGGGGTGGCTTGGCTTGGACTTGTGCTTGTAAATACAGATGGCACTGTTCCAAAATTCTTGTGCTTGACTCGTGGACAGAGTGAAGGAACGGTTATCTTGAATGACGATCCGAAGAAATAAAAACTTGGATGGGAATGTTATTCCAGGTAGGGTGGTTTGGTGTTGTGTTGGAAAATACGGACAGTACGATCCTAAAATTTGTACTTGATTTGTGTGAATGGTTGTAAGAATTCGTGTGAGCGCGACAGTCTCAATTCATTCGTGAGCTGCAGTCCGGGTTTTATGCGTGAGTGGCTGACCGAACGTTTGGAAGATCGAGATGAAGCGGATCAGTGGCTGTAGCAATGGACTGGTAAACGGGAAGACAATAATATCAGGATTGACGGCGCCGGACGGTTTGACAAGGAGGTGGCATCTTGGACTATGCAGCATTTTACGGTTCTTTGGATCGGGTCATGGCGCAATCCGAGAAACTTGTAATCGCTGTCCGGATTCTTGAAAAACTGGACTAAGCAAATTTCGGATCGGCCGGTGATGGACTACGAGGCGAAGGAGCGTAGAAAAGTAGTCACTGTATCTCTGTATTGGGCCATGGTGCAATCCACTTGAACGTATGGAGGCAATCCGAGAAATCCAAATGATAGCTTGTTGAAAACTGGATCGAGGATTCATGAATTGGAGGAGAAAAGATGGTCCGAACTTGTGGTGGAGTGTTAAGGCAGTTGACATGACGTGGACGAAAAATGCATGTGCTTGAGATCGAGGATCGTCCAATCCAAAAGGGGTTGGGAGGTCCAGATTTATTGAATGTTGAATCAGTCGCTGCATTACAGGATCCTGTCACGAAGACAGGACTAGGTGCGAAATTCTGGATTGCTGAGAGAGGAGCAGTAGATGTTTTCGGTCGCTGGGCTTCCCGCAATCTTTGGATTGGCAAGTGACGGATTGAGAGCCCAAGGTGGGGTAGCCGTTTAAAACAGAGGGAAGGTCGTTGTTCCTTTGGATCGTATTGTGAAACCGGATTAGGTGTGAAACGATGGATCGCATGAAAAGTGTGGATTGTCCAAAAAGTTCAAGACAAGGTAGAAAGGTTGCGGAGAAAAAACAGAACATGATGGTGTGATCCGAAGAACCGATCCAGGAAACGAAGGGAAAGTCAGGAGCGTGTGCTTGTAGCGCACGCTAGAGGAAAATGGATGGCAATCGACCTGAGTCATTGTGTATACGGAGGCACTGCACAGTGGAGTTACGGAGCTGTCCACCACGCTTCTTTTCCATCCTCTACGAAAAGGCATACTTCGGGGAAGAATGCTAAAATTCACAGATATTGTATTATTTCCAAACAGTAATATAAATTCCTATTAAACTCTTCACATGTGTAGAGTAAGAATAAGAATAATTACGAGAAAGTGTTTTGCACGAACGATTTCTTAACATTAAAATCATCTCTAAAAAATTTACTACTGTATGTACGCTTCTGTCTGTAATTATATGACCAAGATTGTTGTATTTTTAAAACATTTGAAGTATTTAGAAAAATTTATAGTTTACACCGTTTACACTCTTTGCTTCAAGCAGTTCCGGTGATAGATTATTCCATGGTTCAACGACTCTGTTCGAAAATAAATATTTTATGCAGTTTCTCTTAGTTTTTTGTACCTTTAATTTGAGATTATGCCCTCGAGTATACGTATTCCGCGTACCTCAAAACATGCCAGGATCCACATCGATGAGGCCCTTCAATAGAGAAAGTAATGCAAAGATCAGCTATTAGCTGTCTATGCTCTAAGGATTCAAGATTATAGGTCTGTGCAAGTCTCTCAGCATAGTTCATGTTTCAGTAGCGTCGTAGATATTTGGTGAAGGACTTCTGCACAGTTTCTACTAGTTTAATACCTCTAACAATATAAGGACACCAAACCGGTTTTGCGTACTCCACAATTGGTCGCACATATGTTTTAAACGCCCTAACTAGGGTTAATTCACCTCCAGATACAAAGCAGCGCCTAACAAGATGGCTAACTTGTTTAGCTCTTGCGGTTATACGATTACAGTAGTCAGTAAATTTTTAATTTTGGACACCAAAATCTTTGACTATATGTTTTTTTTTCAAGGTTCGTATTATTTATTTATAAGTATAATTTCTGTTTTTACTACCCAAAGGTAAAATTACACATTTGGAGTGGTTTATAGGAAAGTTAATGGTGTTATCAGTTGGCAATTATGTCACTTTACTATCCGCATCATTTTCTGCACTACCATCGAGTTTCACATCATCAGTAAATTTAGGTGTGCATAGCACACAGTAAATTCATTTGACAGCCAATTCATTTGAATGAAGAGTAACGCTCTTTCAAAGGGATAATGCTGGGGAGGGGGGAGGCGGGGGTCGAGGGATGGGGTGAGGAATACGTTACTTACAAGCAATGCAAAAAAAAACTAATGTGATGAATTCAAATGGCATCTTAGAATCCCAATCCGATCGGTGAGTAAGGTTCACTACATCAATAGTATGCACGTTACTTACCCTAATCAACATGATAACTGAATCAATACCGTAATTTCACTCGCAACCAATATCTTCAAAGCACTTAGACAACAAACTAAAGAATTGCTTCTTTTAATTTAGTGGTTAAGATCTGAACTCAATAAATTAAAGCCAAGAAAGTTAAGTGTGTAATTCAAAACGCATGTTTTGCAAAGTAAGAATAAATAGAGTTAAAATATATTGTGTAACTCGAGGGAGAAATTGATAAAATTAATATAAGAGGAGGGGCAAGGCTACCACCACCCATATTAGTGAGGGAAGTATTGCCGAAGATACAGTACAAAAATGAAAATCGTACGGATTGATTGAGTGAACAAAGCAAACAAAAATCAGTTTTTTTTTTAGCTATACGTAAGACAGGAGTCATTTGGATAGAACTATTAAAGCTTACTGAATGACTTACTCAGTGACGAAAAGCGACTTAAAATAGAACAGTTAAAAAAAAAGTAAGTTGGCGCGCAGAGCAGTGTTGCAAAAGGTGCATCTCGTGCCACCTTTCAGATAGCTTCATTTTGAAGCGCGGGCGGCCGATATGACTGAATGACTGACTAAGTTCTTCAATGTAGGCTTCGGGAAGCCAGTTGAGTAGTTTCCGAGATTGTTTGCCACGATATTGCATCTGCCTGCGACAATGCAGAATCAATTACCCATCGAAATGACACAAGCTAAATCTAGACATGCGCTAGTGCGTTGCCATCAAATAATAGATATGGGACAAAGTCTCGGCGGAACATGAACGCCTAATGACTAATGTTCCGTTTTTTCTCAAATAAAATTGGGTGGACAGTAGACATACCATACACATGATTAACCCGACTGTAGCAATTATAATAAAAGGGAAGCGAAGAAAGCCCACAAATTAACTGAACAAAACAAAAAGGCTTCGCTGTTTAGAAAAAAAGCATTACAGCTCGGATACCTTTGTATCCCTATACTCACACCTGTAAAGGTACACAAATAAAAACGGATTAGAGTTCACTCAAACGTAACGAACTATAAGTTGAACTCCAATTCCAGGGAGCAAAGATTGTGACGTGCCTTTCTCCATGCATACGCATACATGTACGTCACTAATCAAACAAACACAACGGTTGGACATTTCACAGAAGAAAGAAACACACAAAATACAACATACACACCCGCATGAAACAGACCAAAAACCTAAACCCACAAACGCACGTAAAAACAGACGCCGTAATCAGCAAATCACCTACAAAATTGAAAGATTAAAAATAAAAATGAACACGTAATTACTCACACGAACTAGAACTAACATTTACCGAGGGTATATGGAGGTAGAAGAATTTCACCAATTCGACATAAGTCGACGTAAGGTTAATGCGCTCTGAATTACTGCGACTACATGAACCTTGGTTTTAGGTGCAACGCGGTTACATGGTAGTTGTAGAAGAGCAGCTAATACTATCGCGCGCTAGACGTGGAACATGCGCACATCGTTTGGAACACGTCTCTTCCTGTAATTATAATTTTTGGTTATGCTAGATATGGAGGTTTAAATCTGCCTGCTCTGATTGACTATTATGGGGAGGGGGCGGTGGCAGTAAACAGTAATTGAATGGGTGAATACATCATGTTACATCGCTAGCACGGGCTATCACAAAACTGAAGCATAAGAATAGATAAGTTTTTCTGACAGAAAAAAAAAACTTAGCGTAAAGCGTAGACCATTATTTACCGATGCCTTTCTCCCCACCCAATTTTTGATACTTTAATTTTCGGTAATTTAATCGGTTTGCTATCGTGTTACATGGCCAACACTAAATTGAAGTATAAGAATAAACTTTTCGGACAGGAAAAAAAAAACAGCTTAACGAGTAGTCGACTTGTTTACTTGCGCCAACCTTTCCCCTCCCCCCCCCCATCCAATTTTTTTATAATTTACTTTTCAGTAATTTAATCAGTGCTGTATCATGTTACATCGCCATCACCAAATTGAGGTATAAGAATAAGTTTTTCGGAAAGGAATAAAAACTTAACTGAATACGTAGTCGACTGGTGTTGCCAACGCCTCTCCCTCCTCCCTGCCCCAACATACATACAAAACACGAATACAATGCCCAACAAGGTCTTAGGTCCGTATAGCTTCCCCCCCCCCCCCCCCCGGTAACAGATTGGATGGAGTGTTCCACGAGTTTCAGTATACTGACGTTATTCACGCCTAAAATGAAAGCATGAAAACATTACTTGCTGCCGGGACCAAGGCCTAAAACAAATGAATACGTGTTCCAGAAAATAAGTAATTATGTATTTATTTAAATTTTTTTTAATTCATTCTGTTTCAACACAACTTACAGGTGAATTAGCTATTGCCGCTGAGAGTAGTGTTTTTTTGGGAGGGTTTTTTTTTCTTTTCTGTATGGAAATACGCTCCCCTTAATAATTTCCACCACGTGCTTACAGTACTTGTCCCCAGGACTTGTGATAGTTTTAAACATCTCACATTTTCGTTGCCTTCCCTCATCTAACTTTCAAGAGTTTCTTCATGTTTATGAATTATCAATGATGTTGAATTGGGGCGAAAGTGATATTTTAGCGCCAACTGTTTCGACAAATCACAGCGTACTACTATACTATATAGCTCAAGTGGATTAAGTGGGTACATGGCGGTCCAATGTCGCACTAAGTAATAGTTATTGGTGATAAACTGGCGGTTATCGATTTTTAACCCACGGCTGCGAGGATTTTTCCGGCGAAACAACTATGCAAGTGTCGAGAGGCGTAGAAAGTAAAATTCGGTTTGTAAAATGTGACTAAATTTGAAGCATGGTCGTATGGGCCATTTGTCAAACATTAAAAAGGTAGGAATAATGAAAAAACTAATGTACAAGTTGGGACAACAAGACCAGAGATTAGAGTTCCCGTGGGTGACGCTGCAAGAATTTTTCCAGATTCACTTCTGTTAGAAGCCTGTGAAAGCCCTGGACAGTAGTTGAAGAAACAACCGACTCCGAAAGTTAGTTCTATATCTTACCCACTCGCACTGAGAAGAAAAAATTCGGCTGTACAATCAAAAAACATGAAAATAAGCTACATTTGCGGCCGCCATCTTAGATTTTAACAAAATGCTCAAGGTTGCCAAGGTGGCATCATCCAGATTTTGATTCAGCATAAAATTTACATATAGAATCTATTGAAAACCTTTGTATATACCTCCGAACAAGGTTTACCACAAAAATGGCACTTTGACACTTGACTAGCTTAGAGGTTATGGGATCGCTAGCGATAACAGTCTTTATTTACAGACAAACGTGCATTACTTCGATAGCCCATCAAACTGTTGCCTCGTTTGCAGCCCTGCAGCATTCGTCCTATGCACTGGTGGCTACCAACTACCTCACAGTCCTTCACTATTATTAGACTACCTACAACCAGTAGCGTAAATAAATTTTTTCGGGGGTGGTTACACATTTTTACGGCCTCCTTCAACCCTCTTTCAGTTTGTTTGTCAAGATTCTTCCTCTTCATATTCTAAAATTACTTGGCTGCTTTTTTTTGCCCTTCACTGACTACGATAAAGACATTTCAATAATAATTGTCCAATAATAATTGTCCCAGCCATCGCTTCACCTTTCCCCCACACATTCCCCAAACGTGAAGGAACACCGTTTCTCCCCGTTGCATCGTCATCTCCAAAGATTTTATTTTTTATTTTACTACGACGAAACTTCGCTACGATGCACTACTTCTGCTCCACTTAGGTAATCAACCTTTCGTCCTCTCCCCCACCTTCCACCGAATGAAGCATACGTAGATTCTTCCTGAGTGTTCCCACTCCCCCGCTTCTACATCGCATTTCGCCCCCTGCCCCCCGCCCCCACCTATTACTGATTGGCTGCAGGTCAGGGGAGGAGGGGGTAGCGGTATGCAGCCACTGGAATGTTGAGGTACGTCAAGGCTTCGAGGTGTTGGGGAGCAGGGGGAGGGGGACAGTCGGGATGAGGCTTAATGGCGCGTTGACAGTAGGTCGTTAGCGCCAACCTTAGTAACAGTGCGGTGGTCCGGGAGCACATCACAGTCGCATGACAGTGGTGTTTCAGGGCTGCTGATGTAACTTACTACTAGACAAATATGTATATAATCATACAAGCCAGTGTAACACATTTCTTTTATTTAATTTCGCCTACGGTATTTTCACAGATGAGCACACGGGGACTTTATTTTCGTGTGCAAAACCCGGCGCTCATAATTTTTGAGAACCGATGAACTAAACTTAACACAGGTGTGTAATCGTTGCTTACGTAAAACAAAGCTAGCTCCACGAAGAAAAACGTAGTGGTAGCGTAGGGTGCTACAGTGAAAGCCAACGTGCGCAAGGCCGTGGGGGTGGGGAGAGGGAGGGGGAGGGAGCTGGGACTGGCAATTTTTTTAGAGAGGTTCAAACTGGTAACTTTATGCCCCCACCAAAGGTTTACCCCTCCCCCGCCCCCCCCCCATAACAACGAAGTACTGAAGTCTAACTTTAAAAGTTTGGACTTCAGACTAAAATGAGAACGATTAAAAAAATATATAAAGACAATAATAATATACTTGGATAAGCGCTTTTACGCACTCTTCAGTCTTTCTTGCCCCCCTCCCCCTTCCCCACGCTGGCTAGCTACGGCCGTGAATGTGCGGCCCTATAATGACACGGCATTTTTTTCACCTACAAGGCGGTACACACTGGATATCACGTAATACAGTCCGTGGATGCTACAACGGGAGTTTGTTTCAAATTTTGATCTTTTAATTGACGGAATGTGCGGGTGAGTTAATGATACGTTTATCTAAACTATTACGTGTATATTTTTTAAAGACGTGTGGTTTGTTAATACGATGGATTATTAATTTCCGAGCTCGGAAAATGCGTGAATGATAAAATAAAATAAAAAATTTCAAGTTAATTTTTTATTATGCTACAAAATTGGCGTAGCTGAATGAGAAGGTAGTCTGCTTGACGTACTGTAGTTGTTGAATTGAACTTTCAAGTAGTACTTTGACTTATAGTTTAAACCGATGAATTATAGCTTCGATCTGTATCACCCATTGCCTTTCTATTCAATCCGATCTTTCCACATGCCGTCATCATGACGGGCAAGCATCCTCCATGTAATGGATTGACTTGTTAACACTTGTTAATGCACGGCGGTGACGTCACGCCAACACATCCCAATGCTAAAAGTGTAGCCGTTATATACGGTTAATCTGAAAACCCACACACGTGACCGTGGGTTAATTTTGATAACCCACACTTTTTCGATAACCCACACTTTTTTTGATAATCTAACACTTTTTCCGCGCTCCACACAACCCCTGCTCTACCACGTGACATACTTTGCAAAACTACTGTACACAAAACAAATTCAACCAACATAAATAAGCACATTTGCAACCTGCGACATTATCGTACTAACACGAAACAAAAAAAAAAACCTCGCGTAGGCTACTATGCTAGGACCCCACCCGTGCAGGAATGGTCCAATCCTCCAACCTTTCACTCCGACAGTACTAAAACTAGGCTACCGACACTTGTAAACACACCTAAATACACCTAAAAACATACGATACTCAAGCGAACAGCACATTTATAACTTGGCGACATTTTACGCACTAACACGAAAAAAAAAAAAACCTCGCGTACGATGCTAGCCACCTCCCCACCCCCACCCACGAATGAATAGTCCAAGCCGAACCCCCCGACAACCTTTCGTTCCGACGGTACGAAAACTAGCCTACTGACACCTTCTAAACACACTTAAAAACCTACGAGACTCAAGCGAATAGCATTTAGACTAGTAATAGTCATTTAAACTAATAAATAGAAAAAATACGGTTTTACCTTAAACACAAATGTCGGTGACTGGGACTGGATATAGGGACGTCCTCGCGTACGGGAGACTTTCGCAGACAGGAAGTTTAAACCGGAAGTTTGAGTTCAGGAATTTACGTCATAATTCACAAATAAAATTTTCAAATAATTTTTTTTTTAATCTCAAATAACTAGACATGTTGGCTCGACGTCACACTTTAGCATTAAAACACATATCCGTGAATTAGACCGGGTTATCCTGAAATAATTGCTCGTCTGCTCGAAACGGAACAGTCCAAAGATCTAGGGGTAGCAAAATCGAACTCGCGCTCGTGCGATTCCGCAACCCCTCGATCTTTGGACTGTTCCGTTTCTCGCAGACGAGCAATTATTTCGGGATAACCCGCTCTACTTCACGGATATCTATTACTTAATACACGGTGGTGACGTCACGCCAACACATCCCAATGCTAAAAGTGTAGCCGTTATATACGGTTAATCTGAAAGCCCACACACGTGACCGTGGGTTAATTTTGATAACCCACACGTAACACTTTTTTCCGCGCTCTACACAACCACTGCTTTACCATGTGACATACTTTGCAAAACTACCATACACAACACAAATTCAACCAGCACATCCCACTGCAACCAACATAAATAAGCGCAGTTCCAACCTGCGACATTTATCGTACTAACACGAAAAAGAAAAAAAAACCTCGCGTACGCTACTATGCTAGAACCCCACCTATGGAGAAATGGCCCAATCCGCCAACGTTTCGCTCCGACAGTACTAAAACTAGGCTACCGACGCTTGTAAACACACCTAAATACACCTAAAAACATACGATACTCAAGCGAACCGCACATTTGTAACCTGGCGACATTTTCCGCACTAACACGAAAAAAAAAGAAAAAAAAAACCTCGCGTACGATGCTAGCCACCCCCATCCATGAATGAACGGTCCAAGCCGAATCCGACAACCTTGTTCCGACGGAACTAGCCTACTGACACCTTCTAAAACACGCCTAAAAACCTACGAGACTCAAGCGAATAGCCCATTTTATACGCTATATCTTATTTAAACTAATAAAGTAGAAAAAATACGGTTTTACCTTAAACACAAACGTCGGTGACTGGGACTGGATATAGGGACGTCCTCGCATACGTGAGACTTTCGCAGACAGGAATTTTAAACCGGAAGTTTGAGTTCAGAAATTTACGTCATGTTTCACAAATAAAATTTTCAAATAAATTTTTTTTTAAATCTCAAATAACTACATATGTTGGCTCGACGTCACACCTTTGCATTAAAATACATATCCGTGAGTCGTAGTCGATTTACCGGTTATAATTGCTCTTGAGCTCGAACGGCTAGTCCACTATCTCGGGGCTGGAGGGACACATTCGTGGGCTTCGCCCACTCGTGTTTCCCTCCACCCCCTCGATAGTGGACTAGCCGTTTCTCGCTCGCTCGCAATCATAACCGGTAAATTGACTACGACTCACGGATATCTACTCCCACTAACCACTGTAACGCTAAACCTAACCACTGTAACGCTGTGTTTTTTCGAGTGGATTCTAAATATCTGTCGAAATGAATAACATTCCGAGATTTTCCAGCGGTTCTAGAATGATTTACCTCACTCGTTAGCGTTGTAATTTGTGTCATATTTACCCGAATTGTTAATACAAGCAAATTACCATAGAGTTAGATATATTATATTGTTACACCAGAGAGGGAACATTCGCGTCAAAGCCTGTACGCCGCTGGCAGATTCGGATCCTGTCATCGCGTTTCTGTGTTAGTTAGTGTCAAAGAGATGCTAAAAGATGAAGTATAAATTGTATTTTCGCTTTCGAAATAACTGATCTACTTGGAACTTGAAACGAAATTTGGCAAATTGAAAACATTATGCTTCATTTTGATGTGCTTCATTGCTTTACATGCTAAAGAGGAAATAAAATCAAGTTGGATTATTTCATCTTGCAACAGCAAATGTGAAGTGGAACAGTAGAGCAAAGGATGGGAGCACGGTGGCAAGGAGCAGTCCCTTCCTCCACTCGCCCCCTAAAAAACCTAACAAAACGAGCCGAGTGGGAATAAAAATCGCGAAAAACTTATTTGCAATTTTCTTCAAAACTTTGATGAGGCCATGCAATGACGTATAGAACCGGTCATTATTTATCGCCGGGTGAGGGGGGGGGGTCATGAAGTTTTTGGACCCTCTCAAGGAGAGATCGTAAATTTTTCATATCCAGTCAACAGGGGGGGGGGGGGAAACAGACTGACCAACTGGAAGAAAAAGTCATTTTTGGACCTCAAAAATGGCACTGTCAGCAGTCAAAACTTCTAAAAACGCTTCACCCCCACCATCATGTCAGTGTTTACAAGGTTTTGAAGCTATTAGTACCATTACTGTAAGCATAGTTTTTACAAAGAACTTCTTAGAAAAAAAGCCTTGGCACTTGGTTTCTTGGCTTCTTCTGTCTTTCAGGTGCTAACTATGTTACGGATGAGGGCCCTGAAGCAAAAGTGTGTTCATCATACGTATTGTATGAATCTCGACAAGAGATGGGTGTAAGGAACATTTTATAGAACATGTTTAATCCAACAAGTCTTTTCGTTAAAAACGAGACACGCTGCCGGTGTGGAGAGCTATTTATTTATTTGGCTACAGCACTAATATTAGCTACAGGAATCATCTGCAGACAGTCTCAAAAGGTAAGCGCAATTTTTTTTTTGAGAGGGGGGGGAAGTACATTATTTTTGGATCTTGATTGGGGAGGGTCATCACAAATTTGGTAGTCACACTTTCATCCCCCCACCCCCCATGCCATAAATAATGACCGGTCTCTAAAGCAAGAATAAATATACATTAAAAATAAGGTGGTCATACGTTTTCTAGTAGGGGTGCAAAGC